>JAJVDC010000241.1:0-52730 GCA_021436925.1 Neofusicoccum ribis
ACATCCCTCGAACACCATTTTGTCTCAAACCCTAACCCTAACCCTAACCCTAACCCTAACCCTAACCCTAACCCTAACCCTAACCCTAACCCTAACCCTAACCCTAACCCTAACCCTAACCCTAAGTTGTGCCTCGCTGATCCAGAGGTAGCTTTTAAGAAACCGGAGAAGGACGACAAGAAAAAGCCGAAGCCTGACAGAAGAAAGGTGGATCCTCAGATCGACGACACGCCATTCGTAGCCGCAGCCGAGTCTGGGGCTGTCGAGCTCATCGAAGTTATGATTGAGGAGTTGTTGAGGTTTTTGGAGAAAGACCACCCAGAGGAACAAGATCGCAATCAGAAAGCACAGACTTAATACCACTCTGTGAAGACCGCCTTCTGCATCGCAGCTGAGAAGTCGCAAAATCGCGTTCTGGGCCTACTCTTGGGGCGCTTCTCAGGACTGGCTGATGGAGAAAGTATTATGGCCACCATGAAGAATGATCAGAACACGGCGCTCGATGCCTTCAAGTTGATTCTGGGTAATATGAATCTGACTGCAGACTGGGCGAAGAAGATCTGGGAAGAGGCAGTCAGCGAGAAATTACTCGGGATCATCCGCTACCTTCTCGATAAGGAGTGTAAAGAAAGAGAGAAATTTCTCACGTACGAAAACGCCAAGCTTGTAATGGAGAAGGGCAACAAAGACATGTGGAAGGCCTTCACTCCCGATGACCGCAAGAAACTCTTGAACATGGAGGACAAGCCCAAGGATCTTCTTCACACAGCAGTAAAAAGCTACAACACCGACATTGTGGAAGATATAATTAAGGAGTTTCCGAGTCAAGCCGAAGTCAACATCGGAAGCCCTGACGATCCGAGTTATCCAATACAGCGTCTTACACGAACAGCTCCCCCAAGCCTTCCGGACGACTAGAAAAGCAGTGACAACTACAAAAGGATCCGCAGTGCCCTGCTGAATGCCATGATTTGCAGCACGAACGAGGAAATGGGAATCCGAGAAATTGGGAGCATACTCCGAGACTCTGAAGGTAATCACCCCTGATACTTATGAAGACGGTTTGCTAACGGGAAGATAAATAGTTGAGGGTAAGACGCGAATCTTTGGAACAATTGTTTTCAACCGTAAGACAAGAGCTGCTAACTGATGGATTAGCCGACACAATTTGCCTCCATCTGTCCAACATTGACACAGATGAGCAGAACTTTTCCGATTATGTCCAGTGGTTGAAGGACCAAGATGCCAAGACGGGAGAGATCTTTCGATTTGAGAGCACTCTTAAATACGCCAACTTCCCGAATCTCGACCGTCACGCATTCAAACATCCCGTAGATGTGGTAGCCAGCATGCGCAGAGACCACACTGAAATAAAGACGGTGATTAAATGGCTACGAGACCGGGGAGTAAGGCAGATACTAAACTTGTCGGTGCTGGATCGGCTCTTCTCCCCACACTCGGACACCAATGTGGATGATTGCGTGGTCAACTCAGCAGTGCGGGTATTGGACTGGCGAAAGCTGGACCTTTATCTGGGGAACATGACGAAAAAAGGAGAACACTTGCAAGAGCTTCACCTCTACAGCAGCGGGAACCAATCTGTTCATGAGCAATGGTATCGTGAACTGCAGAAATTCCCAAACGTATGTTTTATCTATCTTAATTTGACTTTTAAAGGCTAATGTTTATCTATCATTAACTGTGGATAACTAGTTAAGGAAACTTGGAGTATATATCGTATTAGTAAGTCATCCAAATGAGAATTTCCCCGGTCCCTCGTTCACCGATGAGTATAGGATATACTCAGCCCGGAACGTATCGGAGAAGTCAAGAAGAAGCTGGGCGAAGGCCTCAAAGAGGTCCAAAGCAAGATCAATAAAGCTAGGGAAGGGTCTGGGGCCGAAACGCTGCGCTACGACTTGAAAGAATACCGCTGGGTAACGGACACACGGATGAAAACATTTCGCAATCTTGTAGATATGTATGCGATCCAGGTCTTCATTTTGCTGCTATTTCTCTAACTATAGTAGAACTACTGACGTTGTCGGTCCGAACCTAGCGGCTTTCATCGGAAAATACAAGTCCGCAATGGGGCAGCCAGGCGTTGTGAGAACAAAGGTGGTAGTGATTAACAGCGGTGTCGTGATTGTGGGCGGGCAAGCTAAAGGACTGAATTCATCTCGGACAGAGGAAGGCAAACAGCGGATCACGAAGGACAATGCTCTGGAGCCCATCGAGAACACGGGGCTAGTTAAAAGCCAAGTCGGGAAGACATAGCAGGAAGAAAAAAGGCAGCCATCCTCTGATGACCTAGCACGCCGCATTAAAGGTGGCAAGTCGTTCGTCTACACTAGCGACAATGAGGAGCAAGTATGGTGGTATGCTTCCGAACCGCATGGAACACAGATAGCCCGGCTTATCTGCTCTATCGACCCGTGCTGTGACCTTTATATTACGAAGGTAGCTAAGACACGCAACTCAGGAATTACAGCGGATACCGTGGCCCAGGTATAAATCTCTCTTTCGCTTTTTATTGTATTCAAGTTACAAACTAACATACATTATTATAGGCCATCCATTAGGCAATCCGTCAAAAGGTCGACGTTATCTCTCTTAGCCTCGTTGCTTACACGAACACGAAGAAGATGCGAGCTGCTATCATAAAGGCATCAAATCAAGGCATCGTTGTCTTGTCCAGCACTACAGACGAAGGCCTAGTGGACAAGCCATCGGGAGCGGGTAATGAGAGCGTTCGCGACCCTAAACACGCCCTTACAGTCGCAGCGTGCGATCGATGGGGAAACTTACTGGACCGTAGCTAGAAGTATGACTACGACTATCGCTTCATCGGCCATAACGTGCCTATTGGGCAGATACCGTTCCTAAAGTCGGAAGATTCCGTCAGCGGCAGCTCCGCAGCTAATACCATTGCAGCCGGGATAGCTTCGCTCGTTATCGCGTGTTACCGGCTCTCCGGGAAAGTCAATGTTGAGAATAAGGTTTGGAGACGTGACCTAGTCATCGACAGGTTTAACAAAATGGTCGAGGGCCCTGCGGAGCTGAAGTACGTTATCCTAGAGAACTTGTGTGGCAGGTTGAAGAAGCTTGAAACCATGGATTTCAAGTGGTTAGTGAACGAATACTTCTCTGGACCCAAGTAGCTGAGGTGGGTCGTGAATTCATCAAGACGATGAGTATCCTGGATGGAGCCCGTTAGCATCGGAGCTCTCCCCACATCCGAAAGCTCATTGCTCTTTTTTCTATTTCTGAATTTGTAGTGGTTTTCTACCATTGGTGTTAGCGCTAGTCTAGATATCTAAGGCTTGATCGGCGGGTTTTCCATACACATAGACTGACATCGACGATCCGTGAGGCCGTGTAGTCAATCCGCAAACATAAGCGTTGTAAAATTCGGGCCTATGAACAGGCCAACCGCTACCCTATCGTTTTCCGCAGTTCTGGTTGGGCTTGCTCGTACAAAGCCACTTTACAAATCATGACCACTGACAGGATTGTTGGCGGTTGGCCCGTTTAGGAGCCCCACTTGTAGTTGTTCGGCCCGGTAGAACAGGGGTATTGGTATCTAGCCGCGGAGAACACTACTGTTTTGGTGGTGGCGTTCTCGGGCGGTAGAAGCCGCTCCGTTGCGGGCGGAGCCCTAACCGAACAAGCATACCAGGGTATGTTGGCGCCGAATCCCTGCTCGGCGGTTATGCAAGCCATCATTACTGTGTACGGCCATTTCAGCTCACTCGAGCGGTGTGATTGATCAACTTTTGTCAGCTGCATCAGGCTGGACCCAGGCAATCGATAGGCTCTGGTACTGCGTGGGAAAACAAATGAAAATAAATGGGATGCGCACCAGCCCTCTGGGATCCGAAAATAGGTGGCTGCATATACGTATATAAGTTAAGTCTCAGCTGCAATCCCACCGGACAGCCATACATCGGATTTGGGTGGTGAACTGCAGCCGAGCCTGATGCTAACGCAAACAGCTACCAGCTGTGGTCACCCTTTCGTTTTCGCAAAGTAGTTAGCCCGCTTATCCCCTCTTCTGCGGATCGTGATATGAGTTATCTCAATATCTAGTATGTTTGTTCCTTGAAATCCAAAGAATCACAGACCTTACTCATCTTCAAGCGTTTGATCTGTACATACATATAAGCATCAGCTAACACTACCATCGGAAGGTGAAATGGCGAGTAGATCCAATACGATGCGCGACGGCAAGCCGAACCTCATAGAGTCATTTGCGAAGAAGGCGAAAAAATTGATCGCTAAGGGAAATAAGAAAGGGCGGCGGACACAGCCTACGGATACCATCGAACGTGGTCCCAGCGACCGACAGGCCATATTTGCGCCGGACTCCGGAAACCAAACGGCCAACACCGAAATTCAGACGCCGAGCAATACAGCAACGATCGCATCACCAGGCACACAAGAAGAAACAGGAAATCATGTTCCCTATTAGCAACAAACTGAAGTTGCGAGCCGCATCCAATCACAGCTAGAGACTTCCTCGCTCCCTTAAGCGAATACTGCGATGTCACCGGTTGCTTCGGAACATCCCGCAGCTCTACCTCTAGTAGCGCTCGAGACGCTGTGGGATAAGGCTTACAGTATCGTCTAGAGAGATCATCCGGAAATGGTTAGGTGGTATGAGACCATTTTGTCCTCCGACTTGAGCAAGACTGTTCCGAATGCTGCCCCACACGATTAGGCCTCTAGCTTCTCCGATAATTTGATCAGCTAGGATGACCTACCAGCTAGAAGTGCCCAGATGAAAGAGCTTCTTAACGCCTGGCTGAGTAAAGAGAGGGCCACTAGTGATAGGTCTATTTAAGAAGAAGGGACAGATGGGGTCGATCAACCTGGTCTTACTCCCAGAAGTATCATTCGTACAGCTATTGGTACTCTACCAGCGGAAGAAGCTGTTGTTTGGATTGGTGCTTGTAAAGCTTCCAAGGTTTGGCATCTTCTTTTGGACACCGCGAAGACATGCTGATGGAGAAAACAGATTCTTCTACACCTAACACCCGATACTAGGAAGGACTGCGAAGGGCTCATCTATTTCATCTCGCGGATGAAGTGGTATAGTCGTCTGCCAAAGCTGCTACAAGGAAATGGCGAAGATAATGAAGATCACGAACACCTTAGCGCCCGGATTGTCAGCCTGTATGCAACAGCACTTGCGTACGTGATGAAGCTGGTGTGCTTGCATTCCCACAATCTCGCCTTCGAATTTCCAAGTGAGCTTCTCCAGCTGGAAATCAAAAGGATTACTGTGGGAACAATAATGACAGCTGAGCAAGTCTTGCCCCTCTTCAACGAAGACAGTGTCAAGCTACCACTTGAGCGGCTGCTTGATGATGCGATGAAAGGCATAGAATATGACGAGAAGAAGCCTTTTGGAGAGTTATCGGAATAGATGCTGAAAGCAGCCGAAGACCGGCTATCCGAAGGCAAGGTGGGCCAAGAGTCGGAGGACGACAATAGTAAAGAGTTAGTGGACAACGAATACTAGGAGTCAGAGGAAGACGGGCACCAGGATCCAGCGGACAACGAAGACCAGGATTCAGAGGACAGCGAAGACCAGGATTCAGAAGATAATACCGACCAAGTATCAGAGGACGACAAAAACACCATTGAGACGTTGCTGAATGATCTACACATCTTCGATACTCAAAAAAACATACAAAGTCTACAGGAAGAGCATAGTCAGGTTATGGACGAGCTTTACGGCTCGCTTCTCTCCATGGAACATTATAAGCTGTTTTTGGATTGGGATAAACCAAATCATCGGATCTTCTGGATCAGCGGCGGAACGAGCCAGGTTAGGACGGTGCTCCTTGAGGGGGCTATTCAAGCATTCTCGGGTCAAGGAACCAAGCGAGCGGATTTTCAACATTCGTCGGTTTTCTTCTCCGACTACAGCCTCCCGCAACACAACAACGCCGCAATGGCCGTAAAGAAACTAATCCGGCAGCTCCTCGTACGACAGCCGCCACTAGTACGGAATTTGAGAAAAAAGCGAAACACAACTGGTAGAACGTACTTCGATGATCCAAACGATTTCTTCGCACTCTCTGGCGTCTTCTACGATCTCGTCCTGGACAAAGACTTCTTAAGAACCTACTTTGTAGTGGATGCTCTCGATGCGTGCTCATCGGATGATGGACCAGGGGCCGATGAGCTCGTGGACTTGATCAATAGGTCAATAGAGCTGTCCAAGAGAGTCAGGTGGATAGTATCGAGTGACTCCTCAAAGAAGTTGAAGGCAGTGAAGTGGAACAACCTAAATCTGGATTTAGAGACAGACTTTCTCGAGCCCTGTATGGCTGTGGAGAAGCGATTCCGCTACAAACTGCCTGAACTTGCCATCAGCGACGCCTATGTCAAGAATTTCAAGTCCATCATTGCCGATGCGCTATCCAAGAGGCCCCTTGGCGATTACTTATTAGTGAATGTCATCTTCACTGCACTAAGGGCCGAAGGGGTCCGGAAAGTCAAGAAATTTCTCAAGGAGACCGAGGATATCCCAGACCTGGATACTTTCTATTGCCGTATGGAAAGCAAGATTCAAGGTCTTCCCAATGATGGAAAGTTTTGCATGGAGATCCTGCAAGCCGTGGCGGTACTCCACTAGTCATTATCTATCGAAGAACTGAAACCTTTAATGCCGGCGCTACCGCTAAGGACGGAATTAATAGAGCTTCTAGATAAATGCTCTCCCTTCCTTCAAGTCCGTGACGAAATTGTCTCGTTCTAGCATCAGTCAGCCAGGAACTACTTTCGGCAGCGCCTGCCTGACCACGCCTCTAGTATACAGTGGTATACGAAGCTAGTCCTCCGCTGTCTTAACTCTCTCGCTAATGACCTGGAAAAAATGGAGACTTACGGCGTGCAAGACATTCGTGTCTATGAGCTCCATGCGAATCCAGCTAGAACCCCGGCAACAAGCAACTACATCTTAATCCACTAGATGACTCACTTGCACGAAATCTCTAAAACCTTGGGTGATGCCATTTTTGAGCAAGAGAATAATTTGGACGTGATACGTAGAGTCCAAAGGTTCCTAAAAGAGCATTTCCTATTTTGGGTTGATGCCCTTAGCATGGTGGAACAGTTACAAACTGCAAGAATTGGGCTGCAGAAGGTCGACTTTTGCCTCCAAGAAAGTGTGAGTGTCGCTAATCTTATAAATTCTGAAGTCCCGTCCTCTAATTAGGGTTTCTTATAGCTCTCGAAGTGGAAGAATGAATTGCACCAAAAGCCTCAGTATGCGCACGAGAAATTCATAGAGTGGAAGAAACTACACACTGCGATTCGAGATGCGCTCCATTTCCTCCATCTACATCAACGTATTAGCAGTAAAGAACGCATTGGCAGTGAAGAGCGCCTTGCAGCATCAAACACCCTTCTATTCTGCCCTTCGCAAAGTATTATCCGCAATTCATGGATGAAAAGAGCACTCCTATGGGTAAAAGAGCCGCCTAAAACAGGGCATCACTGGTCAGAAAACTTCATTACTCTCCAAGGTCATGATGACTGGGTTCGCGCTGTTGCTTTCTCTCCTAATGGTCGTTTTATTGCATCTGGCTCAGACGATGCGACGGTACGTATATGGGACGCTAAAACAGGTACGACGCAGCATAGCCTCAAGGCCAGAAGTTGGGTGTATTGCGTCGCTTTTTCGTCTCAGGGTATCGTGGCCGCTGGATCGGATGATGACGGAGTCATAATATAGGAGGCTTCCACTGGCCGTAAGCTCAAACGACTACCAGTCTACGATGGTAGGATAATTATGATGTGCTTCTCACCTGATAGTACTAAGCTGGTGGTCTTGAGTCGATGGAGAATGTGACTATGGAAGACTCAATCCGAGAACTTTACTGATTGGAACTCCGATAACATGTTCGAAGACCAGGTAGACATCGTACAGTCCGTCGCTTTTTCCGCTGACGGCATACAATTGGCTATGGGAAGAGAAAGTGGTATTATCCAAATCTGGGACTTGGAGACCCGTGAGTTACTGTTCACTTGGGAAGGGCATACGCAGTCGGTAGATATACTTGCTTTCTCAATGGATCGTAACTGTCTCGCGTCGGTAACTATCGATGAAACCGCAGTCATCTGGGACGTGCGTGAAAAGCGGCGAATACAGACTCTCCCGCGAGTCACCGGAACAGTTAGCTCGCTCAGCTTCTTCCCTGACGAAGATGGATTACGGCTGGTTACCGCTACTAACCGCGCCATCCATATCTGGAATACCAAGACCGGAACCATGCTACACGTCCTCAATTCGTCATCGTCCGATATTCGATCTCTCGCCCTAGCACCTAATGGCACGTACCTAACCACGGGGTCTGAAGACTTTGGGGTTCACCTCTGGTTCGCCTCTGGTGAATCAACGAATGCAATTGAGGCTGCACCCGTGGACCCGCTACCGGTAGAGTACGAAGTAAAAGAGATGGCTATGAGTCCGGATGGCTGAACTATTGCGTGTGCGGTTTTAGGCGGGATGGTATTTCTATGGGATATGAAGATAGCTTAAAGAATCGACCGCGACATGCAGTTCGGGCACAGCCGTGAGGTGATCTCCCTTGCTTTCTCTCCCGATAGCAAGCTCCTTCTCTCTGGCTCTAGAGATAGCAGCGTGCGCATATGCGAAGTTGCTACAGGGCATCTCATAAAAGAGTTCTCTGGCCACGAGGACTGGGTGCGGTGTGTGTCGTGGTCCCCGAGCGGCAAACACTTCGCGTCCGCATCCGATGACAATTCCATCAATGTGTGGGAAATCAACGGTTAGGAGCCAATCCAGAAATTAAGAGCTGGATCAGGGTGGATTACGTGTGTCGCCTTCTGTCCCGACGGAGACTACCTTGTCTCCGGGGGATACGATAGCAAAGTGGTGGTATGGTCGAAGAAGGATGAAGAGAAGATCTAGGAACAGAAGGGAGTGTACGCGAATTACGAGAGTACTGTTTATAGCTTGCTGGTGACGGAAGAACCGAAGCGCGTCATCTCGGCCTCGTCAGACGATACGGTGCGAATTTGGGATATTGAAATAAGAAAAGATACCCAGCCGCCCATATAGATCGAATGGTCTTACCATAAGATGTAGTTTCCACCACATTCGACCGACTACATCGTTACACCGCAGGGAGCACTCCACCTCGATTCTCCATCCAGTGCCTTACGAGCTCGCACCTGGGGTCCTTGGAAACTCGAATACGATAATGAAGAGGATTAGTGGTGGATTACCTGCGAGGACTGGAATGTCGTTCTTATTCCAAGAACGTTCAGTCCCAACGCATCCTGCGTCTTCGAAGATAAAGTAATAGTGGGCACATCCTCAGGGCAGATACACGTGTGCGAATTCTCGGAGGGTTCTTGGTCTTCAGTGCCATCTGATGATGTCCCTCGAATTACTCTAGCTGATGAGGAAGCCTCTTATTTGAGGCCAATTCCCTCATGAGATTCTTGCTTTTGCACGTCGCCGTTAGTTGTATATAGCATCCGTAGTTTTCTACTTACTTCCTCGGGAAATATGAATGACGCATATGCTTATCTTCGACCATCTATTTTCTTCCTATCACACATCATGCATCAGCGCCACGCAGCAGCACCGCCAACCACCAGCCCCATACCTCCCATTTCCTCTACTACCTTCACCCTTAAATACGATACTTCTGTTCATCCGTGTTAAAAGCCGCTTCAATCTTTCACCTCTTCGTTGGTACCCACTACGCTAAACAACGTGTCTGACCACTTGCACTGGCCAAACAGCACTGCCACCACCCACTCTATTCCACCGATACAATCTGACACGGCGTAGTCCACCTACCAGGACTCTATCTTAGCTTCGGAAACTTTTTCGAAATTAGCAACAACTTTCATAGATGTGGTAATCTAAAAGCGGCGGCCAGCAGGCACATCCGCTGCATGGAAAGAAATTGAGACACTCTCTCCCGCCTACCCGCCACCCACCTTTGCCCCACAATGTTCTCTCCAGCAGCCGTCAACGCCTTGAGCTGGACAGCACTCAGGTCGCTCCAGCCGGCTGCCCTGCCACCCCGGGAACTGCTGGCATCTCGATCAAGTTTCACCTCTAAATCCGCATTCGCACCTGCTTTATTCCTGTGTCAAGAGGGGAAAAAACGACTTATTCATATATTCCGGCTGCGAGGCCGCCTTCCTCGATCTACGAATTTTTCTACAAATCATGCAATGCTCTAAGCTGAGAGAACCTAGTTTCAAAAAAGAGCAGAGCAGAGTGCAGAGATAGTAAACCACCTTGCCTCGTGCCTCAAATCTTCCTCCCATCACTGGTTTATGGTATAAAAAGAGTCCGCCTCCACCTCCTCTTTCGCCTCTTCTTGCTGCTGCTTCGGACCCTGCTCCCCTTCTGTTTATCCTATTTCTGTTTTTGCTGCTTCTCCCCTTTTTGTTTCTGCTCACCCTTATGCTTCTGCTCACCCTCCTTCTTCTCCTTCTCCCACCTTTCCTTCTTCTCCGCCTTAATCTTCTCCTTCTTCTCCTGTTTCTGCTTCTGCTTCTTCTCCCCCTTCTCCCCCTTCTCCCCCTTATCCTTCTTACCACCACCAGCCGCAATCCCATGCGCCGCCGCAGCTACATCATCATCATTCTCCTCCGCCTCCAACTTCTCCTCCTCCTCCGCCAACAGCGCCTGCATCGCCGGCACGAACTTTTCCAGCTCCGCAAACTCGCCCACCTTGACCCGCATGTAGTCCGACGCGACGCCGACGCGCATGTCACTGCACGACTTGATGCGCGTGGCGAGCAGCTGCTCTTCCGTCTTCAGCAGCGGCGTCGATATTGGCGCAGGCTTGTTAGGCGGTCCGTCCGGGTTCTCCAGCGGCTCGTTTTCGTCGTCTTGCTCGACGACGGGCGCGCCGGCCGCTTCGTCCTCGTCGCGCATGGCGTCCATGTCGACGTCGTCGTCGACGATGTCCATCTGGTCGACGTCGGCCTCTTTTTCAGCAGAGGCGGCCGTGTCCGCCTCCTCGCGCTCTATGACGGGCAGTTTCTGGTAGCGCTAGGAGAAGTGCGTGAGCAGCGTCATGCGGGCGCGCATGCGGGCGCCGATGGCCAGGGCCTCGGATGTGGTGCTGTGCTTCTTTGCGCGTGCATTGTCCTCGAGGCCGTCTTCGAACGTGGCCTCGTGCACGAGCAGCGTGGTGTAGCGGCCGATGCGGGAGAAGTCGACGGAGGGGCGACAGTCGCCGCTGTAGCTGACCTTGAAAGGTTTCGGAGGTTCGTCGTCGGCGGACTCCTCCGCTTTCGTTTCGTCAGGCCAGGTGAGCGAGACGGCGCGTGCGCCGTGGCAGTGGTTGACGAAGACGGCCTGGACGTCCTACAGGCCGAAGAGCTCGGGGTAGAGCTCGCGCGGGATCTCGAGTGCGGGGACGAACTCTTGGGGTACGAAGGACGGCGGGTGCTGCAGGCGGAGCGTGGCCTCGATGTTGTGGTTTGGGACATTGGCCGAGGAGGATAGAGTTGAACGTGTAAGTGGGCGACGGTCAACTCCCAATGCCTCCGCCGCTAACTTTTAGAGCCCAGCGTCTCGAGATTTGCATTTACGTTCCAGACAGATACCGACCTCTCGCCCAGTCGACGGGTCGGACTAGGATGGCTCAGGGTCGAAGGATCATCACCAAGTTTGCAGAGCCTGTCATCGAAGCTATAATCGAAGAGGTCTTGCCGGAAGATGATAGAAAGGTCATAATTTCAGGTAAGTGTCTATGCAAGTTGCCGAGCGGCCGCTGATGGTTGTAGTAAGCGCGTATAACCGCTACGGCGTCGCATTCAGGACGGCGCTTGCAAAGAGTCCGCCTAGAAATGTGTCCCTCGTTTGGGAGGAGTTCCAACCTTCCTGCGACGAACCGGCGCGCGGCCAGTCGGAGCCCGTCCGAAGGGATCTGTGAAACGGTGCGAGAAAGAAGACGCCGCTTGTCTTCTCATTATCGCTACTGAGGTCTACTATATACGTATAATGATCGGATTTACGGAAATACGCATGAACGGGGTAGATGAGGTGTGTAGGGGTAGGTGATGGTGTAGCGAGAAAAGCAAAGAAAGAACGCGTGTATAAAAAAAGCAAATGAAGCACGTGATTTGCGGGCCAATGTAGTTGACAGGATCACATGAGCTTCCAGTGTAGAGGAGATCCTTGATTTTTGGTGGACACGCTGACATTGCAGAGGACTCGCTTCGATCGATAGGTTGTAAATTAGGTTTGCTCTATAGCTAGTAGGCAGTCATTGGTGGGGGCTTCGGAACAGCTACTTGTGGCCTCTGTCTACATAAAACGCCTCCCACGCCTGTTGCGACTTTCCCATGCCTGACTCAACCGTCCGCATGGCCGTATATAACTCTCTGTTGACTTCAAAGAGCATCTGCTCCTCGCGCTCGGAGAGCCAACCGTCCGTAGACCACCGCTCGATGCGTGCACGAACGGACGCTATGCTGGATAAGAACCGCTGTGCGTGCACGAAGCAGTCTCTATAGAACTGGACCTCTAGACGAAGCCTGTAATTTTCTCTAGTGAGATCCTCGATCCTTTCGTAAGTATCATTCGTTCTAGTCTTGCTCGTAGCGCCTACACGTACGTACAAGGCCTCAAGCGCTACCGTCGAGCCGGAGCACACGCCGATCCGCTCGTCGATCGAGTTGAGCTCGGGGGGCCCGTCTGCCGCCTTTTAAGCAACGGCCATGGCGATTTAGAGTTCCGGCAAGACCCAACGAAGGAAAAGGGAAGGGAGAGAATGAGGAAGACGGAAGTAGAGCCAGAGGGATCTCGTACTTGTATGCCTCGCATCCTCAGTAAAATTTAATCTTCCGGTAATATAAGCCTTCTCGTGGCCTCTCGAAAAGTGGGCGTTCTGATGTAGGTAGATAACCCGTATTCGCTCCATGCTTCCGAAGAATAGATGCGAAATCTCCCATAGGTAGCTACACACCTGACAGTCGCTAGCTTAAGCTTCGAACCACAAGGTTAGATGGAAATGAATGATTGGCGGTTGCTAAGCCCTCGTCGACGCTGGAACCATGCTTTTTGGAGAGTGTAAGCGCACGCGGCTGCTATGCCGTAATGCTTCAACCGCGCCGCACATGAGCTAAGAACAAGGCATGGAGTCATCGGCGCAAGCGGATCGGACGCTTAATCCATCCGTCTACTCCAATCAATCAGCGCATCCCCTCTTGTTTCCGGAGATGTTAATTAGATGGCTCCACCCGAATACTATAGGGGCTCTATCACCGTGGAAGGCCGCATTTCTATAGGGACGTTAGACTCTCTGGTTTCTGTATGGTGTTGGCTTTAACTCGGTCGGCGGAACCTCATCATACTCATAAAATTGCCGGTTGTCTTGATAGGTCAAACAATCCTCCTCTCTTCGATTTTCTTATTTTTCCCTCTTTCCCCTTTTCCTCTTACTTTTATAGAGGTTCTTAAGTGCTCAGCGGAGAATGGAAACGACAGAAACTGGCGATATCCGGAGCGTGGAATCGACGAACTATCAAAGGGGCCGAATGGGCGGCAGACATTGTGATGGTTCCATGTCTCGTCGAGCACGAATTCACCTACCCGCCACTCCCTCACCACGACCTCATGCAAAATAATCCATTGACCGCTACGCTCAACAACGACAGCAACGTTCCACCATTACTGTCCCACGAGCTGAGCCGGACGATTTGACCGTCTTTAAAGATATCTGGGCCTTCTGCAAAAGGACGGTGGGCCGCATGTTCATCTGCTGCTTGGATTGTGTGACGGACGCACACGAGCCATACTGGACCGAATTCGAGCCGAGTCCATATAGTAGAGAGTGAGGGAACCTTAGGGTATGTAAAGTCTCAGGGCCACGATGCGGAAACAATGATCTGATCTATCGGAGAGAGGCCAAAATGCGCGACCGCTGAGGCGTTAGACATGACGAGCACGGCGAACGGCGAACGGTTCACAAGCGCTCTGGCTCAGCAAGTGTGATGAATTCGGGAAGGGGAGAACAGTTTTCAGTCATCTCGCTAGTAAACTTATATATACCGTGGAAGACTATATGATCTTAAGTGCAATCAAAACCCTTGCGACTTTCACTAAGTCTCTCGGCTTCGTTCCAGGCTTTCTGAACGTGACTCCTCCGTATTCAAGCCTCCTTACTTTCGTCTCGCGCCGAAGAAGGCTCGCCCTGGTCCATCTGATCCGTATCTACAGAGCGACTAAGAAGCTGCTCTACGGCGCCGTGCACCTCCTGCGTCCAGGACAATAGCTCGTCGATGTATTTTTCGGTGTTCATGATCCGCTGCCCGTTCAACTCGAGAGCGGCCTCGACGGCTCTCTTCAACTCCTGCAACTCGGCTTGGATCTTGCTCAGATCCTCTCGCATGGCCTGCATAGGGTCGGGGCTTTCGACGGTTTGAGGATCCTCGAAGCCGCAGTTCTCCCCCGTTCGATCAGAGGCTCGGGCTGCATCCGGTAGGCCACAGTACCAGCTGCTGGTCATGTCTGGTACGCTGTAGCTGTTGGGCACGGCCTCGAGATTCGAGATCGAGATCCCAACTCATCGTAGAGTAGGGCTCTGTGTAATCGGAACGATCGGCGCCATCTTCCACGGGGATTGCGTCGTTAATAGCATCCACGACCTTCTGGAAATCCGAATCGATCAGAGCATTCATGTTAAGCTTAAGTCTTGCGATTCCCTACTTCGAGATAGAGGTTAGATGATGATACATGCCATCTTCCGAAGGACGGACTTTTGAATGGTAGCGTTCGTCCGCATGTCCACTAGGTAGGCGGTTAGGGAAAGGCGGTGGGTTGCACCAGGAGGTGGTCTGGATGGGTAGGATTTTTTCGAAGGCAGAGGGAAAGGGCCAGACCCAGAGTTTTTGGTGAGTCCAGAGCGCCGATGACCTCATGGGGTCTTGTGCAGTAGTTGTGGTGCTGGACTGTGCACTCCAGCACTCGGGGGAGGGGGGGGGGGTTTCAAGTGCAGACACGGGGACCCCGGTGTTACGACGTAGCCACTGCGGAGGATGTGGAAAAGTGAGGGGGACTGCGAAGAAGCCCCGCAAGAAGTTAAGGGCTCACGTGACCCTCAGAAAGGTCACGTGAAAGACCCACATTGGATCAATATGATCCCAAAGGATTGATCCAACACCATTGATCCAGTTGCTTTGATCCAACTTTTTCGATCCAGAATATCACCATATATAAGTACACTCTCTTAGCTAGACACTTGACCCGTCGTGGTCAATTTCAACAATAGAATTTGGACTCTATTGGTAACACGGCCTTCGCACACAGTGCTCAGTTACGTGTATTCATCACTTCGTTCTCGCTCACCCTCTCTTATACCTACTCAAGGTAAACCCCTAATACGACTTACCACCCTCTTTGGTGTTTGGATCCTTAGAGACAGAGGCCCGCCGTTACATGAAACTCCTGTCTGTCTAGTTCTCTTTGTTGCGCACTCTGCTCTTCTTGCTGATTTTTCTCCTGCCTCTCTTGCTGCGTCCTCTGCTGCTGCCACTGCTGCTCTCTTTGCTGCTGCGTCCTCTCCTACTGCCACTGCTGCTCCCACTGCTGCTCCCTCTGCTGCTTTCTTTGCTGCTGCTGCTCCCTCTGCTGCTCTCTTTGCTGCTGCTGCCACTGCTACCCCTACTACTACTACTGCTGGTGCTCTTCTTGCTGCCGCTGCCGCTGCTGCTTCTACTGCTCCTGCTGCCACTACTACTAGTGCTCTTCCTGCTGCTGCTGCCGCTGCTGCTTCTGCTGCCACTGCTACTGGTGCTCTTGCTGCCGCCGCCGCTGCTGCTGCTGCCACTGCTGCTACTGCTACTGCTCTAGCTGCTGCTCCTCTCTTTCCTACTGCTGCTGCCACTCCTGCTACTGCCACTGCTTGTCCACCCTCTGATCTTCCTCCACCTCCCTGTCTACTTCTTCCACCTTATCTACCTCCTCTCCCTCCTCCTCCTCCTCCTCCTCCTCAAAGTCCCATGCGCTGCCCCCACTGCTGAACTTCCCCCCATCCCCCCCCTCCTCCCCTGCTGCTGCTGCTGCTGCTGCTGCACCCGCCATCTCCAGCGCCTTCTGCACCACCATGAAGCGCCCCACCTTGATGATGGCTGACAGAATCGCCGTGTACAGACCCGGCTCCCTCCAGCCGGTGGGCGTGACTCCCTGCACCGCCAGAGCGCAGACCAGAGCGCTGTCGTACTCGCGCTGCGTGATCCTCTGGTTCAGCAGTTCAATGCAAAAGTCCAAGCAAGCCTTCTGAATCCCAGACAGCTTTGGCAACTGCTTTGGACTAGCTTCTCTCTGGCTGCTACTTTGTTCTTCTTCTCCTCCTTCTTCTCCTTCTTCTTCTTCTTCTCCTTCTCCTCCTCCTCCATCACTTCTCTCTTCTTCGCTTCCTTCCTCTTCTTAGTTTACTACCAGCTCTACCTCCTCTATTAGCCTAGTAAATACCTCAAACTGCCTGCGGGTAAACTTGTACTCCGGGCTTCTCTAGTCATGCTCCTGCTGTGTTCTAACAAAGAACATCAGTACCTGCTTCCACGCTCTTAACCTGTCCGCGATGGCTCCCTCCTCCTGGTATGGCTGCAGCGGGCGGTACTGGTTCTGGTGCTTCTCGGTCTTCATCAGCTCCATGCGGACGAAGATGCCGACACGCTCGGTGGTGGATGCCTGGCTGACGCGCGCAACCTCCTCCATGGCCTTCCAGATGGCAGCCGCCACCGGCTCCTCTAGCATGTCTAGGTTAGTGTTGGGCTCCTCAATCGACGCCAGTAGCTCGTCGCGGTTCAGCTAGGCCAGGTATGGTAGCCACTGCGTCCTGTCTAGCTATGGGCTGACCTCATCCTTCTCCCCATCCTCAATGGTTGCCCGCGCCCGCTCCTCCAGCTCCTCCCAGCTCCGGTTTGCCTTGTCCCACGCCTGCCGCCACAGCTGCTCTCCTCCCTCCCCTCCCTCTCCTCCCTCCTGGGCGGGCTGCGCCTGGTCCTCCTGCGCCTCTTGCTCCGCCGGCTAGCAGACTTCAAAGTACTACGAGCCGTGGAAGGTGGGGGAGAAGCGCTAGCAGCGTACCCGCTTCGCTGCCTCCTAAAACCTCTCCTCCAGACTCTCCTCCACCCTTCTAGTTAACCTGCCTTTGCCACCTCCAAGCGACCAGCCATGCTCTTTACGCCAGTGATTCTTCATAATCCTCTCGCTTCTACAGATGTACTAGCAGCTACCGGGCTCCCTTTGGCATAGTAGTCCATCCTCGAATAATGGCAGCTCCGCGATGGGCTGCTGCACCCGGGCTGGCACCTGCAGCTCGCTCGGGGATACGACCAAGCCGTGCCAGCCTCCAACCTCGTCTCCAACGAGTTCCGCCTACTTCCGGCCTATCCGGTGGTGTTTCCCCTGCAAGTGGCCTTCTACCTGGTCTGGCCAGACCGCGCGCCGGCACTCCCTACAGATTAAGAGCTAGTATTCTACCTGGTGATAAAAGTAAGCTATCGCCATTTAGTGCGCTAGCTAGTATTGCCCGGCCGATGCTAAAAGTTACTAGAGAATATAGTGCTGGTGTGAGAAAAGCTCGTAAATGCTGCTAACTACTACCGCTACCGCCGCCGCCGCCGCCGCCGCCGCCGCTGCTACTACCGCACAGATCACCCTTACCCCATTAAAATCCTGAACCCTAACCCTACTCTTACCCCAAGTGCCTAGTTTCTCACGACGCAGTGGTCAGATTTTAAGGTGGCTTGTATAAAAAGTGGTCGCAGGGACGCGCTCTACAACTTAACCGAGTCTAGGCCCGATTTGAGCACCTTTTCCTAAATGACACCGCGGTAAATGGCACCGCGGTGGGCCGCCGACGTCCGACCCGGCGAACCCCCACGTAATTCAAATGGCACCGCGGTCGCGGTGCATTTGCACCTTTTGGTTAGGGCCTACCCAACGATCCCCACGCAAATTCAAATCGACCGCGGTCGCGGTCGATCTGCACCTTTCGGTTAGGGTTCAGTTCGTCAGCAACAGCAATATAGTTGCTCGGATGTGCCAATTTCGCACGGTAGTCAAGAAGGCACTCATCAAGAGACGGTTCATCTGGATTCCCTGGGGCAATAGTGCAACTTGCGAAAATTTGCTCTCCGCAGTATCGGAGTCTCAGAAGGCAGGGCTCTCTGCTTTCTTTCGGACACACAAAAATCAAGAAAAGTCTTTCTCGGACGAGGCCTCAGCTATCGACAACACTTGGATAACGGAGTTCCACCTGTCTTTATATCAGATACATGATGACCCTGCGAAATTAGAACAAAGTTCTTCTACCAAGGGCAAAAGTACAATGGCAACGGGAAAGTGGTTCCCTCTGGAGGGAACCCTGCTGGAGAAGAAGTCTAGCCAGAGAACACATAGCGGCATACGCCGTGGTGCGATAGGGTTCCGGTTCTATGGTGACTTTTTTGATCGTTACTGGAGCTGCCATTTTGTGGAACAGAACCGCAAAGTTACGGATGGGAAGTTGAAGGGTGAAGGTTCAACATCACCAATCGACATGTTACATTGGGCTTTAAGCTCTCCGGACCAGTCCCTCAACAAAAGCACAGCAGGAAAGGCTCAAAAGGATCCCTGGCGCCAGCGGAAGTTACTTGAGCTTATACTTTTCGATCAAATGATCATACAGATCAGGTACTGTACCGAAGAGATTTTGGCCAAGATCAGAGAAGCCTTGCGGAACCCGAAAGGGACGTCGTCTGATAATTCAAAGCCACCCGAAGACGAAATGTCCGATGCGCTTTTCCTTTCTCAGATCGACAGCAAAACCTACTTTTTCTTCAGCCGGCAGTGGCAGACTCTCGAAAAGATCCTACAGCTCCTGGAAGAAGACCTGACTGAGACACTTCTGAAAGTGTCGAGCTGGGAAACCCGAGAGAAAGATCGCGGCCCTGAGAGGCCACGCTGGACCAGGAAAGATGAGCGGACGTATCGGGGGAGTTTGAGGAAGATGCTGGTCTCAAACAGCCAAAATGTTGCACAGCTGCGCCGCCTGCAAGCAAATGTGCAATCGCTCAGAGCTTCCTTGTCTAGCAAGCGCGACTCAATCCGCGATGATCTCAGCCTACGTGGATCGGAAGATGTCCGCTACTTTACGTACGTTACCGTGGTATTTCTTCCTCTGGGATTTGCGTCAAGTATCTTCAGTATGAGTGATAGCCCTACTAGTGACACCTTAAGCCAGATGACTGCCACGGCTTCCGTTTCACTATGCGTCACTATCGTCGTCCTTTGCGCTATGAGCTGTTATCACAATCCGGAGAGGTGGCAGTCCTATTGGGAAGGCTTCAAAGACTTTCTTACATTCCAGCACGGACATCAAATAGGGGTTGCTAGATGGTTCCAAAGAGATCGGTTGCAAGTCGATTCAGGTAAAGGTCTTAATAATGCAGAGAAAGGTCAGGCTGAAGTAGCTACTTGATGCTACTAAGGCCTTGGAATGGCAAGTTTTAAATGCGATTAGAATTCTTCCGCAGTAGCCCAGGTCATTCTCGATATAAGGCACAATTTGAGTCTGAGCAGCACATGGCATCAGAGCATGAAATGGACCTGCGAAGGTCACCGGCATTACTGTGTGCATTGATACCCTCTAGAGCCTTGGAAGGAACTTGCAGCCTATGCTTTCGGCAAACCCAGAACCTCAACGTACACGTGTCTCATCAACTTCAGAAGATTGCAGTTTTTGCTATTCCCAGTGAGGACGTCGTACCTGAAGATGATGAAGGTGGCTCTCAGGTATCCACCGGCAATGCTCGGGGACCAAGATCGACAAGCAAGATGGATCAGGATAACCGAGACGGCAATCCCAACTCGTCAGACAACGCATCGCAATCCTCGGAAGATCTCTTCATAAATTAAGCAGCCATCAACAAAACAACTGTGGAATACAGTGGTTTGGAGCCACTCGTGGAACTAATGTATCAATTTGACATTCCGGATGATACGGAGAACAATTGGGATGTTGTGACGGATAAATTTCCACAGATAAAGCTGGTGGTAGCATCGGGAATAACCAGACCGCAGCCGTGAGCACCCACAGCGGCAAGAAGCGGGGTCGCAATGCCAGGGTAGGCGGAATAATTGCTCGAGCTTACCACATCTTCCTTATCCTCTACCGTACAGAAAGATGCGGGGCCCGTGCCGTGCCGTACCATGCGAGGGGCCGGACCGCTTTCGATAGCCGCGTAAATCCGCAATCGAAGGGCAAGCATGCATTGGCTGCTCGAAGTGGCTAGAGGCTGAGCTGCATATGCAGACGAGAAG
Organism: Neofusicoccum ribis; assembly: GCA_021436925.1. Lineage (NCBI taxonomy): Eukaryota > Fungi > Ascomycota > Dothideomycetes > Botryosphaeriales > Botryosphaeriaceae > Neofusicoccum > Neofusicoccum ribis. The sequence continues at coordinate 20,327 of JAJVDC010000241.1, forward strand.
CAGAGGTCTAGAGCCTGACCTGGATGTATTTGCGAGCACCCCGCGTCTGACTGTCGATTTGGAGCGATTGTAGCGTGCCGGCAGAAAAAGCCGGCCAGCCGACCGGCTGCGGGTGTAGCCGCTTGCGGGAAGGCGGATAGATTGGCGAGATGCATACCCGTACAAGAAGGATGACCCACCCCTTGCTGATCTGTAGGGATTATGCCATGTACTGTTGGGAAAGCTGGTGAGATACCGGGAAAAGGGCTTCTGATGATGGTTGACGTGCTCGGCTCGGCTATCTTTGCGCCAAAAAAATGTTGGCAGCACATTATTTGACAAGGACATCCTTGGAGATTCAAAGGGTCAGCCTGAAACGTTCGAAACCTTTCTCAGCATCCCTGTCCCAAGTAGTCGGTACAACGTAGATATTCTATGATCTCGGATCTAGCTATGACGTAAATCACAATTGAGTTTCGTATGGCCCCGAGAATCACCTTGCGTGTCACCAACACGGGATTATATGGTCGCATATTAATCTAATTCTCTCGCAAGCCTTTAGTCTGGTTGCTGCCTGACCCAATTACCTTCATTACCGCGCGTCCCCGCCGTCTATCCAACTCGATTTGGACGTCTTCGCGGCGAATGGTGTATGCCTGCTTGTGATACCTGTTAGCAGGCGCCAACTTCTTGCTCCACTCCCGTGCAGCACTGGCGGTTGCCTGCGCCTCTTGGGCCAGTCATCCTTCATATCCGATTGTGAGTCGTAGTCTCGAGGAATCCCAGCAGTCTCAACTCCTGCAGCTATTCACATTGGCCATACTGCAGATTCAGGCTGATATTATTGCTGCTGCAAAATACCTCTCCTGTCACTATGATCTCCAACTCCCAGCCCTACAATAACCTCGCTTGTGTGAAGCGACAGTCAGTTCTGCAGAAATCTGCAGCCATCGCCCGATAGTGAGAAAGGAAGTCCTGCAACTGTTACTCGTTTGGACTCCCAATGCAGCAACGTATATTCTATTGGCCACCCTGTCTGTCGGGGCGTCATAGCATTGCAGATTTATCGAACGGGCAGTGCGCCCGGGCGCAGGCGAGGTGCAGATAAGGGCTGGCGAGGGTTGGCGAGGGCTGGTGAGACTCAGGCGCCTCAGGCGAAACAGACGCCACCACGTACTCGGCTCCCCGCAAAGCGAACATTATTTTCACGCTCAATCGAATGGCACCATACGGTACTCCCCGAATCTCGTGCTGTCAGATTCCGGCAAATCCCTCCTCCGACCCACTGATGAAGTGGAGCGAGGTGTGAGAATGTGGCTGACCTGGCAAGGCAGGCAGAGGGAAGGGTCACCAGTCAAGTGAGAAGGGACAGGCAGTAAGCAAATAAATAGAGTAATTTTTGACACCTCGACGTTCGCTACCCCGCTGGGGAGAGCTTATTTGTCGAATTCTACCCGAAGAAAATCCAAATGCCAGTCTTCTTAAGCCATCACTATCTGAATTGCAGGAGTTTAGTAGCATGATAGAAACGCTGCATAACGCAGAGCCAAATTGCAGAAAATTTGCTCCCGCTATCAATTCACGTGTATGCGGTGTTCCGGATGTAGTAAACTTAGTAGAAGAAGACCAGCTGATAATAGCTTTTAACGGCTGAGACTTGGATGAGCTTTTGGCTCGGACTTATCGCACTGAGTGTCACGATATGAATCCCGTGTAAGTCTCATATTTCAAGGCAGAAATATTTTCCGGACGAGCAATCCGTACGTTGGGCTTGGACTCAGCTGTACACAAATTTATGACGAGATCTGTTGCTTTCAGGCGCCAAAATACCCATCATCCTGCGACCCTTGGCGAACGGCCCTTATACTTCCCTTGGCGATCCTTATATTTACAGGATTATGTACGAAGAAGCGCTTTCATTGGCAGAGAAGGAGAGAGAAATTAACCTTGAGTAGTCCATCGATAATACGCTCTGGTCTGTACCGAACACTGCAGGGGAACGGCCAAGTCAGAGAGGGACGGGGCATTAATAAACCATTATGAACCTTTTATGTTATAGAGCATATATTTCGGACGTTGCTAAGATAATATACAAGGCTAATCTGTTCGCTCAGTTGCTCCCATTCTCGACCTTGGTATCGCGCTTTGCACCCTTCGAGGCCCAAACGTAGGCGGGCTCAACCTCTCCATCGGCGTCACGCTTCGCACCCTTCGAGGCCCAAACATAAGCAGGCTCGACATCGCCATCAGCCTCGCGGCGAGCCTTCGCGCCTTTGGAGGCCCACACATAAGCAGGCTCGACCTCCTGAGGGTCGGCATCACGCTTCGCACCCTTCGAGGCCCACACATAGGCAGGCTCGACTTCGCCATCGGCATCGCGACGGGCCTTAGCACCCTTCGAAGCCCAAACGTAGGCGGGCTCAACCTCGCCATCGGCATCGCGGCGAGCCTTCGCACCCTTGGAGGCCCACACATAAGCGGGCTCAATCTCCTGAGGGTCCGCATCGCGGCGAGCCTTTGCTCCCTTGCTGGCCCAGACGTAGGCAGGCTCCACCTCTTGAGGGTCGGCATCGCGCTTCGCTCCCTTACTGGCCCAGACGTATGCAGGTTCCACGTCCTGGGGAGCAGCGGCAGCATCGCGCTTGGCGCCCTTGCTGGCCCAAACATAGGCAGGCTCAACATCCTGGGGTTCGGCGTCACGGCGGGCCTTCGCGCCCTTCGAAGCCCAGACATAGGCAGGCTCAACCTCGCCATCAGCGTCGCGCTTCGCTCCCTTGGAGGCCCAGACGTAGGCAGGCTCGACCTCTTGGGGCTCAGCATCGCGCTTTGCGCCCTTGGAGGCCCAGACGTAGGCGGGTTCGACGTCTTGAGGAGTAGCATCGCGGCGGGCCTTTGCGCCCTTGCTAGCCCAGACATAAGCTGGCTCGACGTCCTGGGGAGCAGCATCGCGGCGGGCCTTCGCGCCCTTCGAGGCCCAGACGTAAGCAGGCTCGACGTCCTGAGGAGCAGCAGCGGCATCACGCTTAGCTCCCTTGCTTGCCCAGACATAGGCTGGCTCGACATCCTGAGGAGCGGCGGCAGCATCGCGCTTGGCACCCTTGCTTGCCCAAACATAGGCGGGTTCGACGTTCTGAGGAGCGGCGGCTGCATCGCGCTTGGCAGGGTCCATGACCACGGGCTTCTCGATCGCGGCGGAAGAAACCACCATGGGGAAGGCGAGGATGGCGGCGGCGGTGGCAGCGTTGAACTTCATTTTGAAAGGTGATCTGTGGATGGTTAGCAATGCAGGTCGAGCGTTGAACGGGGTGGAAACTAACTGTTGGTTTTGATTGGAACAAAAGTTTAATCGAGTGAGTGTAGAGTGGTAAAGTGAAGTAGCGAGAGTGGATTGCTGTAGCTTGCTATTGAAGTGATTGTTGCTGTTGTTGATGGCTTCCAACGACGAACTGCTGCTTCTCTTTATACTGTCTCTCGCATCTCTTGGCCGTCAGCCATGAACCGGTGTAATTTCCTGCCATCAGGCAGCTGTGAACTTCCCCTTTCCCGTCAGTCGCTGTGCAATCGCAAGCACACCGAAGGGCACGAACTCCCAGGCGTTCATCCTGACGTCGTATACGAAACCGGTAGTGCACGATAGACCGGAATGAGTCAGCTTGTGGCCTCCAGCGGTCCTCATACTCGCACCACGGTGTCCCCAAATCGGTAAGGAGAAAGGTGTCGAAGCGAGCGGTGTGAACTCGAGGAAACCACATGTGACGACGGAGACGGGTTCTTGTCCGTGGCAGTAAAGGCCCGAAGATGTCAAACCGCGCTATATCCTCACGACGAGTCGCCTCGGTGGGCATGAGTAATCTATTGGCCTGGAAGCAAGCCGAGCTGTCTGTTCTGATCTCCGCTAAACGCAGAAGGACCGAGATTACCGTAGAGTAGTTTTGGAAAGTTTGTTTCATTCAAGCACTATTGAATATCTATGAGATCTGTCCATTTTAGATTGGTAGACGTCCATACATACAACTGACCGAAGCTTGGCCTCGGTCTGATTACTGACCCGCCAAGGCAGCCCAGGTCAATCAACTCGGCTGGACTATGTCGGACTATCTACTCGGCTTATTCAGGAATATGTACATTTCCAAGCTCACGATGTGACTCCCGGTGTCATTGGGTCTCTCCTCGTGAAAATGTTCAGTCCAATCTTCCTTCCCCGTTTCACCGGCATGCCTGCATGCCACACACCAGGATGGCCAGTGCCGTTTGGATACAGGTTTGACCAAAACACGGCGTTGCCTGTGATTGGTTTGAATCCTACACCGCCGACGCCGTCATCGAAGTCGTGGGCACAATCGACGAACCTGCACCACGTAGTGGTAAATCGTCCTGAGAAGTCAGGGAATTGCGTGTTGCCGCCACGGCAGTCGTCACAGGCCAGATAGACGAAGATGGTGGAGAGCCGAGGGTTCTCCATACCGGAGAACCAGTCAAAGTGGGGCCTGAACTGATCCCCCACCTCGTACTTGACGACTTGGATGTCTTCAAGGTGGGAGACTGGCATGTATCCCTGGAAGTCCACTGACCGCTTCTCGATGCATGAAACAATGGGGTCGTTGGGGACCACTGCGCTCATGGACGAGCGGATTTCGGGATCGTAGGCATCCAAGTTGTAACCCTTAGACACTGGAGACCTCATGTAATAAGGCACGCTGCAGCCGACAATCAGCATCAAAGAAATCTAGGGCTACGAGCCGGGGTCATACGCCAGATTCAACAGGTACTGAGTCTCCTCGAAGGCGAGGTAGTTCTCGATGTACACGATCAGAGGATCAGTGGAGAAAATGTGCGTCTCCCACCGATGGTCGGGACAAGCAGCCGCATACTGTGCGTGCATCGCGGCAAAGTCAATGTCGGCTATGCTGGTCTGGACAGCTGAGGAATTCGTCGAGCGCATCTCCGGGGAAGGCCTCAGGCGGCCCACGACGTCGAGGAGATGGCCTTTGAAAATGCCATAGGCAAATAGCGGGCCAATGAGCGCCGCAGTCGAAAAGCGGAAAGCCTTGCTTGGCGGGCTCTTCGTAGGCTTAGCGTCCACGGACGGTGCTTTCTGGGTCGTCATAGTTGATACTGGGCGTAAAGGGGCTAATTTCAAGGACAGCAATGCAGTGCTCGCGGTGAACAGGATGGGTTGCCGGATGGGGTGCCGGATACAGCTCGTATTTGACCACCTCCATTCCGTGCTTGACTGATGGCGTCGCCGGCCAAGAAACAGTTTTGAGTTTGCACTAAAAGCGTGCTTGTCGTGCCGTCGCGTCGAAGAATAGACATGCATTTTCTGTGAAGACATGACGTCGGACATTACGTGACTCGTGAACCCGCCGATGCGGCGTTCCGTGTGGCAGCCTGGCCGGCCTTACCGCACCATCATGACATCGGCGTCGACGAACAGTGCCAGCGGCCAAAGGCGGAGGGCTCGCCGACGAGAAATTGGTGTCGTGGCGTCAACGCAGGACTGGGTATTTCTGCTCCTTCGGCGCACCTACACGGACGAACAGCCGCCTGTCGCCCTCATCCCCAGTCAGCTTCGTGTCATTCTTTCATCAGCATGAATTTCAAAGACGCCGTTCCTTCATCTTCCTCTCCTTCCTCTCGCGCATCAGAAGAACATGGTCTCAGTATTGGAGACAAAGCCTTCCTTCTTGCCGAAGATAATCAAAAGAAGTTCCGTGCGCGCCATCGACCGCTGAGCTTGCGCAACATTTCGTTGGTGTTGAATCTTGCCTTCTTCATCGCGGGGCTGTCCGTGTGGGCACATGCCCACTACCTTCTCCGTAGCTTCAGCTGCGAAGGGAGCGTCAAGGAAGATCGCTTCGAGCCTGATCGTCAGCGTCGCCCATGGCATTTTTAGCTCCAAGTGCTGACCTGAATCAAGTTTTGTATGACACCGACATTACCTTCCAGCCGCACGCGTACATGGGCGGGCCGCCTTCAAATGAAACGGACGAGATGTGGCAGAGAATCTCCCCTCGTGAGTGTCCCTCGATATTCTGCTTCAACAGTGGGCTAACAATCCGGCAGCCGGCGATGGCATCGTCGAGGTTCCGAATGAGGCAACGGAAAATCTCCCTGCTTCACTGCCTGCACCCAACAACAACGAAACCCACAAGGTCTACGGAATCTCCATGTTCCACCAACTTCATTGCCTCAACTTCTTACGTTTTGCCTACTGGCCTGAGCGCATTACTGAGATGCCTCCGGATGAGGTCGGTTACCACCGGGATCACTGCCTTGACTACATTCGCCAGGCGATTCAGTGCAACGGCGACGTTACCTTTGAGCCCCTGACTGAGGCTGGCATCAACGGCATGGGGGCCATCCATCGATGCAGGAACTTTGACAAGATCTTTACTTGGGGCTACCGGCACCGTTCCGACAAGATCAAGGGTTCAGGATACACAGCAGGAAAGGTGACGCATACTCCGGGGCACCGCAACCACCTTGGTACCGATGAGGAGGACGAGGAAGGGAAGAGCGACGGACATCACGATTAGGCTTTTCCGGCTGATCTAAAGTTTGTGAGCTTAGAAAGCATCGATATCCTCGTTGGTAACTTTGCATCTTGTGTACTGAAGTCCGATTGGTGCACGTGATAGAGTTTATGTGACTGAGCTGTGATTTTGAACTCACGGAAGGATTGCCGTGAGCCGACGCTTCGCCACTGGACTTTAAGTATGTAATCGTCGCTGGTCGAAACGCTTTTTGCCCCACTGCCCCGTCCAGCGCTGCGATCCAGAATGGCAACGCAAGCACTCAGCTCCGAATTCTACATTGAGACCAGCCGCCTCTATATTTCCCGCTTCCAGCCCGAGAACAACCGTCACTGCGACTTTCTGGTGCAGTTGTACAACACGCCGGAATTCATCGCGTCTATCGGAGGCAAGCCGACATCCGTCGTCAACCGCGAGACAGCATGGGAGCGCATTTCAGGCCGCTTCAAGCAGGAGCACGAGCGTAACGGATACGGCACCTACCTTGTAAGCCTGAAGTCGCCTTTCTCGACCATGGGCGTGCCATTCAGCGACGTTCTCGCACAATGCGAGCCAATCGGTACCGTCTCTCTCACGAAAGGTGACAGCTGCGAATCTTTCACGGCACCCGATCTTGGCTTCGCCATTCTACCAGAGCACATGCGGAATTCATACGCCGCCGAAGCCGCTCGTGGCCTGCTGAAGCATGCGGCGGAATATTTGGGAGTGCATGCTGTGTTTGGCCTTTTCGATCCCACGAACGAAGCTTCAAAGGGCGTCTTCCGCAAGCTGGGATTTGAGGACCGAGAAATCAGGCCCCTGAAGCCGTTCGGAGGCATTCGCGGGGCTATCTGGGCATCACTCGGCACGGACGCAGATCTGTCTGTGTATGGGTTTGATTGAACGTTGTGTATTTACGAGACCACTGAACTCCGTCTACGACCCGATGGTCTGCCAGGTGAGGTTATACTTCTCCTCTTGCCCAATCTGAAAATCCCACAAAGCTTCGATGTTAATGCAGTCGTGCTCGACGCCCCAGCCTGTTACTGAGGTGGCGTGGCCTTTTCCGACCTTGATAGGACTGTTCCCCTCGATAATAAGATCTCCCCCACACGAAATAGCTTGCCGCAGGTACTCCCAGCAGTGCTCAACATGGAGCTTCCACATGTGGGCATCGTTTTGCCGGGAGGTATCGTTCGTGTTCACTTCCTTGTAGTACTGGAAGCGAACCATATCTGCGCAGTCTTAGTGAGAAGGCCTTCGATACTTGAGCGACGTTGACTTACTAAGGCAATGCAGCTGGTGTAGGATTGAAATAACGTAAAAGTCCTGGGGCTTAGGATTGGGAGTGTTGGGATGGTCGAAGGGCGCCAAGATTCCTTGGTCAAATCCATATTGCTGCGGATTTTCGATCCAGACTGCATCGTGGGCTTTATTGGAGTTAGCATCGCGAGCGCAGAAAGCAAACGAAGAGCAACATGTACCTGCCACAAGCGAGTCCCATGCAGCTTCAACTTCCGGACCCTGTCCGATGTACCTCTGATCTGGCATAAAGACCTTCTTTACCGGTTGGAAAACCTCCTTCGGAATTGGCGTGTTGCGATATGCGTGGAGGAGTCCGGTTTCCAGCGTCCGACTTCTGTATGCATACGCCGCAGTGAACGCCCAGCCGAGGGTGAGGAAAGCAATCGCGGCGTATGGCCAGCGGGCTGGGCGATTTGTGTGCCACCTCACCGGCCCTCCCCCCTCGCTCTCGGCTTCATTGTGAGGAAGTTTGTTGTAACGCTGTAGTCCTGCAAACATTTTTGTCAGCTTGTTGTCGAGTTTGGAAACTGAAGTCGAAGTATGCTCTGTAGATTTCAAGGTTCGATGGGCTTTCAAGACGTACCCTCATAGTCCCATGTTCAAGACAGGTGGCAATACGAGACTGCCCGAGCAAGTTGCTCCATCGAGTCGTTATACGAAGACCATGATGCAAGGTTTGTTTCGAGATATTTTGGTTGCGCAGGAAAGAACACCGCAGAGATAAAGCGCGTCAGTTCACCGGCTAGCGGCTGGGTACCTAACTGATTAACAGGCTCGCGGTTCTCAGACGTCATGACAAGCTTCCGAGCCGCGCCGTATTCTTTGCAGTCCATTTGATAGATCTCCTTGGAATGACTCACGTTGCTCCACAGTCGAGTCATCAAGTTGACACACTACCAAATATTCCTGATTGAGTATTGCTGTGACAGGGTCCGCAGTATATTCCTTACCGCGCCATTTCCCCCTCATTTTAGAAGCGCCAATCAGGCAACTCACCGGCAGCCTGAAAATGTGTAGAGTCTCTGACCGGAGCTGTAATAGGTCCGATACAGTCAGGAGTAACTTGCACCATTCTTCGTAGCATCCCTCTTAAGCTCCAAGATGTCCGCCACTACATTACAACGTACCAACACAAGCTGCCATATCTTTTGTCTTTTGTCTTCTGACTATGGCCCTTGCCCACATTTTTGAAAAAAATGACTCCTACCGAGATGACGAGGGACAAGAAAACTTGCTCACACCTGAAGGCTCGGAACCCGAGGAGTTCGCTTATCGGTCACGCCGTAAAGCGTTCGATGCACGAAGAGTTTTCTTCCTCAGCTCGGTCTCTTTGTTGCTCGTCAGCACAGGCGTGGTCCTAGGCTACTGGTGTCGCGAGCAAGAGGCTACTCTCTCCAGCTTTGGCCTCAACCCCATTACACCTTTGCCTATCGAGCTTTTCAGCGAGCGTCATGACGTCCCCTTCATAGCACATCCGGAATTTATGGGCCCTTCAAAGGAGGCAGCGAAGAACTGGGCACGCATCACAGAGGGTGAGCCGCGAGGTGCTCCTTACATGTACTGTGCTTACACTCGTTGTAGGGTCGGATTCGATTTACGTCCCAGATCATGGCAACTACGAGAACTTAAAGGATCCAGGCATCCACGCACCGTTTTTCATTTTCAACCCAGGTCCAGCATCTGCTCAGCCCCTGAGCAATGATTTCTACGTACTCAGCAACTTGCACCAGCTGCATTGCACTAATGTGATCCGTCAGCGCTACAACATGCTTGTGTGCAAGAGCGGCACATTCGACCCTCTAGCACAGACTGCAGTTGACGAGGATTGGATCACGCATGTCGAGCACTGCTTCGAGTATCTGCGCTTGAGCATCATGTGCGCCGATTACATGGTACTTGAGCCAGATTCACCTCCCGGTTCTCCGGAAGAGTACGCTGCAGACGGTCTAGGATGGGGAGTCGTAAGTCACAACCGGTCGAATTTATTACGCAAAATCTCTATGCTTACTTTGACCAGGTCCACAAATGCATCCATTGGGACAAGCTGATAAAGTACCAAGAGGAACAAGTCCGGCTGTACAATAGCACTTGGAGCTAGTTATCAAACCGAGAAAGGGGGCATTAGTAAATTTCTTAGCTGATTCTAACCTACATTCATCTATCAATGCCACACCTCTTAATTGGAACTTATGTATGAATAAATTGTGGAGCCGTCTCTAAAAAATTGATGTAAACTGTGGAACTACCTCTCAATTTTACTTATAGGATAATCACCTTTAATGACCTGAATGTTAGACACAGCCGAAAAGTCAGGTAGAATGCACAATAAGAATCACTCGTAGTGGAAGCATCTTAAGAAACTGCCTCTTAAAATATATCTACTACACGATCCTCTCCATGGCTTGTCAAAGTATCAGCGTAACATCGATCAAGCCCAGGTAAGGGGCAGGTCGATCTGCCTCTGCCCGAGATTCTCGGTGGTAAGACAATAGTTGCCCTCATCAGTAAAAACCTTCCCCCAAACCTCGTCAAGCCCAGGATTATTCCACACAGTCAGAACAAAATTCTGCGTAGATTGGCCCGTAAGGGGGTCATAGCTGAGTCCAACTCCGATCTTGTTGCTGTTCATTGTCCAAGCGCGGACCCGGACGGTTCCTCGGTTATCTTTGAAGCATAGACCTAAAGGGCATTAATAATTATGATGATTGATGTGCCCGGCGGTCCTGTTTCCTATTTCCTGGACTGGAGCAGAGAAGCAAGTTCCCTGGCGACAGGAGACTTCGGAAACCGAGGTTGCCAAGACGAGGGCGAGAGAAGGGAGCAAAAGGGTAGCAATTTGGCGAATCCTGAGGGCGTCCCTAAGACACACAAGTACTCGTCCTTGAGCTCAGCAACTCTGTGAAAGGGCCCAAGTACTTACATGATGGTATATTACCCGTGAGTATCGTTGGAACATGGAATCTGGAGAGAGAGATGAATGGAGCTGTCTATGTGAAGAAATCAGCCTCGACGAAGACTGGGATTTTAATATGTGACAAGGCCTCTCCAATGAATAATACTAGAGGTATGAAATATGGCGGTTGGTCTCCTCCGCCGTAGTCCTGCCGAGTGATCGTCTTGGCCACTAAATGGTGAATCGATTAAAAGGATCACCTGTTTCTGCCAACCTGGATATCGTCGCTGTTGGTCCTCGTATTTTTTTTAGCCAAGTCACTTGGTGATTTCCGTTCACTCGTTTGCTCATCGAAATCGTTATCGTTTTGGCCGTCAGCTGAGTCGTTTGCTTGTTTTCCCGGACGGTTAAAGGCCTGCCGACATCTGGCCTGTGCAGCGCCGCTGCGTGCCGCGTACCCTAACTAACCCATCTCATTCCGAAGGATAATTCTAACAAGACACTCTAGGCAGAAGTATTCCCGATGAAAGGCTGTAAACTAGTGCTCCACCATCATTTCTCGAATCCCATTGCACTCCACTGAGAAATGACCTTTTCCTGCAAGCTGTTTGGATAACTCTCCTTGAAACTTGCTGCTTCCCAGTCTTTTCCTGTTGTATACTCTGCAGGAAGTAGAGCATCACTCACTACCTTCCCACCTTTGATCGGGTTGAAGGCACCATGACCGTTGTATGGAATTAGAGGGAAGGCACGCACATCCGGATAAAAAACTTCATCGTCACCAGGACGGCAGCGCGTGCTAAAGGCCCATAGCACATCACTACCTTCGTAGACGTCGATGTCGTCTCCGACCAGCACCAGCCGATGAATCGTGTAACCAACTTTATGATTGAAGACCAGATCGCCCACACGACGGCTGAACTCTTTGGAAATCTTGGTGGTGCCCAGCGCCCGCAACGCGGCCGTATCGACTTTGAGTGCTACCCAAGTCACTTGGGTCTCAAAACTTGCAAAGGCGTCGGTGATGGGTAGGCCGTTCTCCTGGCATAATTGCCGAATTTCAGCTGCGGCGAGAGACCCGATCATAGTATGTGTCTCATCTGTGAGGCGGCCAGCCGCGCAGACGGGGAGAATAGCATTGTTCCGGTAAGTGATACAGTTGACCCGGTACCTGTGCCACGAATGGTTAGCATTCTACGCAAGTTGGTGCAAGGTGCATTTCGTACAATGGTGACTGGTGCGAGTCTCCGGGAAAGCAATAGCCATGCATTTCTCCAAAAGGCCCCTCACGGGCCGTTTCAGTAAGGGACAGGGTACCCTCAAGTACAATTTCCGAGGTCGCCGGTACGAGATGGTCGTTGGTCTCGCACTGTACGACGTCCAAAGATTCTCCGGTCATAGCCCCGACGTACTCAGCTTCACTGACCCGGTCGGGAAGCGGCATTGACGAGGCCATGACTGCGGCAGGGGGTGCTCCAAGTGAAAGCGCCCATGGAATGTCGACACCGCGCCCCTCTCTCTTCCAGAGTTGATGGATTTGCCACAGGTGCTGAGGCTCGATGACCAGCCCAGCCAGATGCCGTTGATCATGAACCATAGCTCGTGCTATTGACCAATTGGTCCACGTCCCATCCGGTGACTTGATTATGTTGATGCCGTAGGTTTGGAGATACCTTCCGCCGTCGCTTTGATGAATAAGCGGCGCCGGTAATTTGGTAAGATCGATTTCATCTCCGACCAGCTTGTTTTCCTTGCAAGGTCCCGTAGCAACCCTACGCGGCGGAACCAGAGCTGCTGTCTTCGCGGATAGCATCTGATCGAGGATCTGTTTCATGCTGGCGTGCGGAGGAAGCGCGAGGTGGCGTGCCAATCTACCGTATCTCCCTTTGGATGTGCTTCGTAGTGCACCAGGCCCGCCGAGGATACGGAAAAGACCTTGATTGGCACCCTTTACGTTGTTGAAAAGGGGTGCCCTGTCGTTCAACTCATTGGACCGCCGAATGATAGCTGCCACCTCGAGGTGAGGATCTTTCTCCGTGTTTATCTCAGCGATATCGTGGTCAGCTTTCAGTGCTTCTACGAAAGATCTGAAATTCAAGTGCGGGGATTCGAGGGCGGACCGATGGACCTCTCGGGTTGACACGTAGGCTGGTGCAGGAATGCATCTGATGAAGCGTTTCGATCCATTTCTTGCGCGCAAGGACAGCATCTTTGTGGTTGTAAGAAGCAGTAGAAACCTGGATGATGCAGAAACCCGAAGCGAAAGAGCTCAGTAGATGAGAGAGTGACCCCCCATAAACTGCTTCCGACAGATTCGACCCGTTCAGTGCCCCGGATGATCCCGCAGCGACACATACAGCGTATTCGACTCGCCAGCAGAATGGCTTGTCGTCGCAATCCTTGGTCAATGCGTAGCTGCCGGTGTTCATCGGCGACCTTCTCCGCTCTGTACTCCTCTTTATTCCCCTCTTAGCTTAGTATCCATGCCCCTGCCTCTGCGTGAGTGGATCGGACATAAGCCCCACACCGGAGAATTTAGAGATCTGGGAATATGGCATGTTGAGAGGGGTCTGCTGTGGTCGGAGCGGCATCTTTCGTTGGCGCGACGCTAAGATCAACCACCCTTGCTGATTTGGCACGGTGCACTTTATCCCCGCGCCAACGATGTTTCTTCTTCCACAGTATAACGACTCGTGTAACGGCCCATTTGTGACGATCGTAATTATACACCGTTCGAATTACTATATATATACACAACCTGCTGAAAAAAGCTAGTCGGATTGAGCCAGGGATGGATCCGATTCGCCTGCGAACATAACACGCCAGTAGTCAACAAAGTTGTTTTAGCACTACTCCGTACCATGAAACAAGAAGGATCACCCCCCTTCCAAATATATGGGGCTTAAGAGCAACGTCGCTCCTCGGCTGGGAGACGTCTTGAACAGGATCATGCCATTATGAAGACGTTTCCAGGCTGTCCTTTCGGACTGAATTTCCCAGCTCTACACGGGTCTAGGAATGCTAAGAGTTACGGATATGTCTAGGTTGGAAGGGTCTGTAGCATAAAGATAAACCGAATCGATCCGAAGAAATGCATACCGACTAAAATATAGCCGGTTTAGAAACATTGACGTGGACCAGGAACGACTGACTCATGTGCAGTCGCGTCTTATGCTTGGCAGCGCAGGTCAAGGTTGGGATGACAGTAGTTCACTCCGGTTCTCCTTTTAGACCTTTCGTATACGGGGTCGGTTACAACAGGACTCCCGAGCTTGTCGTACGTAGTGCAAGCGAGGTGGGTTTGCTTTACGAATCAGAGAGCAGCGCTGCAGCCATAAACTCTTACCGCTCAGATCCTACAGCCCAGGGTAAATCAGTCTGATTGGTGGGCCAAACACAACTCGGCCCTACCATGTAGGTGCAGCACCACAACTGCCAGCAGTCGTGTGGTATGAGTCATGCACTGAAATCCCTAAAGCTCAAAGGCGCCAACGGTCGGAGCGGAGTTATCTTTGCGGATACTGTGCGTTGTTCATACTTCCACCGCAGCGTATTATTTAAAAAGACCAGCAAAGAGAGCGTATCCTGACAAGCAGGCTCGTCGAAATTTACAGAGAAACGGTAGCCTTACAGCCAAAGTCTTTGTACAGCCGAAGAACTTTCTTCCGTGAGAAATCGTCCGAGATGACTCGGATTGCCCGGGGAAGCGGGTGCACCTTCCCCCAAGGAGTCAATCATTCAGCCCCTCAACAGGCCATTGTCAATGCGCATTGAGAGCGTTGAGCATCAGCCTCTCAGATCTTGAAATTTGACGCTCTTGACTAGCTCAGGGCTACCAACATGACAAGTGACTGCGCGATCGGAACATACGCGGTCGGGAGCTCGAGCTGGAGCTACTTCTCCTTCTCCTTCCCATATACTAGCGTAGTTTTACATCTCTTTTCGAGTGCAAGTATACAAGAACGACGGCGACGTTGAGTGGGCAACGATCAGTTTGTCTAGATTGACATCTCTCTCACAGGCTTTGGAAGAATCCAGTCACTCTATCCCCCAGCCATGGCCGATGCCGCGGTTATCGAGACATGGACTTTGTACAGCGTTGGAACACTGGTCATCGCCGCTCGAATATATTGCCGATGGCAGATGGTCGGCGTTCAGAGCTTCAAACTGGACGACTACATGATCTTTTTCACCTGGGTGAGTAGATCTCGCGCAGTGTCCAGAGCTGTAGCCTTAGGAACCCCCGACAGCAGAGGCGGTTTCACTGAAGCTCTTTCTTGTCCCTCCAAACTGGCAGCTCTAACATGTTTCCAAACTCTCCATAGATCAGCTACACCGGCATGACCATTGCTGCCCATCTCGTGGGCCTACACGGCGATTTGGGTGCCATTCCTGCCAACCAACGCTTAAGCCTGACGCAAGAACAGGCTGACTCGCTCATCCTTGGGACCAAGTGGTTCATGGTAGGGTGGTACACATACGTGTCCCTCATCTGGTCCCTCAAGGTCAACATGCTGTTCCTATACCAACGGGTGGTCAACGGGCTGTGGGTCGCCAAGTTCATCAAGCCGACCTTGGTGCTGGTCGTGGGCACGTGGATAGCAATCCTCATTCTGGTCTCAGTCGCATGCAGGCCTTACGATAGAATGTGGCAGGTGTGGCCGGATCCTGGAAGTAGGTCTCGCACACGGCTTCAGTGTGGCCGCTGCTAACCCGGCGACAGGCGTCTGCAAGGCGCAAGGCGCAACATTCCTGATACCGACCTTGGTCTGCAATCTGATCACAGATATTTGCATTATGGCCATTCCCGCACCGGTTATCCTGCCGCTCAGGACCACCATATGGCGCAAGATTGGACTGTACATCCTTTTCGGGGCTGGCATATTCGTCATGACAGCGGCAGTCCTGCGCGTTGTGTTCGTGCTCGGGGTAAGGCTTCCTCCCTCCTTTTCCCCAATACTCTTTCACAACAACTGATTCTGACGCTTCCGACACCCAGCTCAAAAACGGCAAGACTGCCGCGATCTGGTCCTGTCGCGAGGATATTGTGGCCATCTGCGTCGGACAAGCAACCATGGTCCGCCCCGTCTTCACCCGCAAGTTTTGGACGGGCGAGTACGGTCCTGGATCGAAAGGCGTCTCCGGACCCAGTGCTCGCTCAAAGGATGGGCCGATCTCGTATGAGCTGGCTGATCACACCATCGGCGGCGGCGCAAGGAAGCAGTCAGGGTTTCGCAAGAAGGACCCGTACGCCACGACAACGATGCTGGCAACAATGCAGGAGAGTGAATCGATGGAGAAGATCATCGACAGCGCAAGTGCAAACTCGGAAGGCGCGGATGGCTCCAGGGAGAGTGTGGGTTCCAGAAGGCCCGAGAGGCCCGCGGATGTTGAAAGTGGAGGACACCAGGGAGACGCCAGGGCGAGCAGGCACGGGGAATTCCTTCAGCCGGGGTATCAACATGCGGGAAGAGCTTGAGTCGTGGCTGCGGCCGGCAACAAAAAATCATAGTAATAATTCTCCTTGGGCTGTCGCGGCTTTACAAAATGCCAACCCTGAACGTCACGACATGCGACCACCGTCCCATCTTTGAAATGTATCCACGTGGATGCCCAGCGAGTCCAGCATCCTGCCCACGCTCTGATCCACGATGTCCTGGATGGACTTTGGCCTGGTGTAAAGCGCGGGCACGGGTGGAAAGATGACTGCTCCGGCGCGCTGCAGAAACGCCATATTGTCCAGGTGCACGGCGCTGAGCGGCGTCTCCCTCACCGCCAGTACCAGCTTGCGCCCTTCCTTCAGACACACGTCTGCCGACCGCGATATCAAGTCGTCGCAGTATCCAGCTCGCACTGCTGCCAGCGTCTTCATCGAACACGGCACAACGATCATGCCGTCGTGGAGAAAGCTGCCGGACGACGGTGGCGCGGTCATGTCCTTGATGGCATATGCCCGTGTTGCCAGCGACTGGACGTATTCGATGGGGACGTCCGTCTCGTACCGCATCGTGGCGATGCTCCATTTGCTGAAGATCAGGTGCGTCTCGACATCCAGGGCGCGGAGGATCTCGAGCAGACGGATGGCAAGCAGCGCACCAGATGCTCCCGTTACGCCCACGACGAGGCGGCGTTTGCGTTGGACGACATTCGGCAGCTTCGCCGCTTCGCCGGAGTTCCCCAGGTGGATGGCGCGCCGGTGCGAAGCGGGAAGCACGCCCGGAGCCGCATAATGCTGCCCCTTTCTCGTGACAATGGTAAGAGGACGCGATTTTGGTAAAGAACGAGACACTGCTCGGAGCCCGAATGGAATGTACATGTCACCGGCTTGGCGGTAGGATTTTCGATGTGGCTGTAGGCTTCCACGTCCTCTATATCTCTTGTGCCCAAGCCTTCTCTCTGCAATACGTGTACGTGTACGAAATGATATGTGCTCTGGGATCCGACATCCTGGTTATTGGCCTTTGTCCCGGGCCCATCTGGTGTGTTTGCGGGGTGGAATTCGGCCTTTTTAGCCGAATACGTCGTACGCGGGGGAAAGCCGACCGCAAGGGGGATTTGTGGTCGGGTCGCCGGTGGGCCAACAAGGCCAATGCTCAACAAGAGCGTGGTCTGATTTCTTGTCTTCACTGTCTTCCTCGTCCGTGGAGTATTTTTTATCTTATCTCCCTTTTACTACGTAGGGAATAGCGCTGAGCAGCGCCAACATGCGGTGTGGAAGCTAAAGCAGCCAGCTCTCGGACCGAATACGACTCCCTGCGCGGGGCGCAGCGTTTAGATAACCGTGAGCATGCTCCTTCCTGCAGGCCTGCGGGCAGTTGTCGACATTCCGAGCGCCATGGATGGTTTCACGCGCAAGAGCTTCACCACTTCCCGATCGCTTACCTATACCTACTTCGACTCCGGCGCCGCTGCAAGCACGTCCAATGACAAGCCGGCGCTGCTCCTCCTCCACGGCTTTCCCGATGGCGCGAAGCTCTGGTTCAAGGTGATCCCGCACCTGCTCCCCCTCGGGCGACGCATCATCGCTCCCGATCTCCTTGGCTACGGCGGCTCCTCCAACCCTACCGATGCCGCGCTGTTCAACTCGAAAGCCATGACGGCCGACGTCGCGGAGCTGCTTGCTGCCGAGCACGTCGAGAGAGCCGTCGTGATCGGACACGACTGGGGCTCAGTGCTCGCGACTCGCATGTGGATGTGGCAGCCGCAGCTCGTCGCCGGCGTGGCCATGCTCAACGTGCACTACATCCCGCCGGGCCCCTTCGACCTCGCCGCCCTGAACGAGCTGTTCGAAAGCGCAACCGGGCTGCCGCGGTACGCGTACTGGGACTTCTTTGCCAACCAAGAGGACGCCGCCGGCATCATCGAGAAGAACCTCGAGACCTTCTGGACCGTGCTGCACGGCGAGAAGGACCACCTGATGGGGGAGCATTGGTGCAAGCACGGCGCCATGCGGAGTTTCGTCGAAGCCGACGAGTGTCTTCCGCTACGCGAGTATGCGAGAGCCGAGACTGACGGGAGACTGAAGGAGGAGTGGTTTGCGTTTGTGCAGGAGAGAGGCATCGCGAGCTCACTGTGCTGGTACAAGGCACTGGCGCATGGCCATCACTGGAACGTGGAAAAGGAACTGCCCTCTGAGCGGCTGCCTATCAAGGTGCCGAGCTTCTTTCTGGGATGTACCGGCGACGATGTCTGCCTGCCCGCGCTTATCGAGCAAAACAAGGAGGCGGGATTGGTGCCGGACCTGACGGTGCAAGTGGTTGATAGCGCTCACTGGTCGCCGTATGAGAAGCCGGCTGAGATTGGGAAAGGGCTGAGCGAGTGGATACTGGCGAAATGCTGAGCGGGTGCAATGTATGAAATGCTTTATGCCATCTACACGAGAGTCTCCATTCGGCGCTGAGCGATTAAGTTGGGTGCGGTGCAAGTCATGAGCAAAGGATTGTCGAAGTGTCAGCGGCAGATGCGCCGGGACCAGGACATCATGCCTATCGTGGTGTCGCTTTCCGCATCGTAGTCTACGGAGCCACCGCTCACAGAGAACATTATGCGGAATTATACGGCCCCACTCCACTGGCTATGACAGCCGCGGAACATCTCGGCGTGTCATGACTTGACTTCTTGCTCGTCTTGAAAGTCGGTGTATGACTTGGCCACGACCTTGCCCCCGGTGCCCAACCTGACTCCCTCTGTCAGAAGTCGCTCCTTATTCTTTGCATGTTGTCCCTGATCTCCCCGCTCACCGCCGTACATACCCACCCAGTCGTGACTCGTCCGTCGTAGGCTAAAACTCCGAGACAGTGTATGGGAGCGGAGGACTTGTAGACGTCACGGCCAATTTCTTTCCCTCAAGGAGCTCAGGAGGGTTAAGGACGTGATCAGCAAGTCAGTTGATCCGAGTTCCGATCTTCAGTAGGAGCCTTCCCATTTCATTTCTCGGGACGGAAGACCTGGGTGCCTTCCAGCTCGTTGCGTTCTCTCCTCGGAGCTTCCGGTCGATCAATCTGGTCTGTGTCTACGGCTCCGGCTGCTATGCCGTCCACATTGCGAAGGCCGCTCTTAGCTGAGCGGGCACCATGCTCTTTGATGGATCCAGGGCCTGCCGATCTCAACGGCGCTTTCCAGGACGATGGAGGCGAAGCAGCGGTCGAGGTACTACGTAGACGGAGGCGTGTACCTTTGATACACGCATGCGGGGCGTGGTGACTCGCTCCTCCTCCGTTTTTTTGCCTGTGCCATTATCTGGAGTGTCAGGTCGGCGTCTTGCATTGACCGCATCCTGTTTGCCGCTGAAAGTGCCTGGTCCTGCATCTCTCGACCTAATACTTAAACCGCAAACCGCTGCCAACGGCACAACCGTAACCCTGCCATTCTGCACGCTCAAACCCACGCTTGAAATCATGGGCGACCACAGAATCCCCGCAGACCTGGCTGCCATGGCCGCCGCCGCCCATGCCCGCTCCACCCACGCTTCCTGGTCGTGTCTGCAGGCCGACAAGCTCACCGGCGGCTCCACCATCGTGCTGGATGGCCAGTCCCTGACCATCGCTCAGCTTGTCGCTGTCGCCAAGCATGGCTCCCAGCCTGTGCTTGACAAGAGCCCGAACATCGTCGAGCGCATCGACAAGAGCGTCGAGATGCTCAAGCGCCACCTAGGCCGAGGCGACCTCGTCTACGGTAAGCCCATCCCGCAGCACACCAATTTGAAAATGCTAATATGGGCGCAGGGGTGAACACAGGCTATGGCGGAAGCGCCGACGTTCGCACCGACGATGTCTACTCTCTCCAGCAGGCCCTCGTCCAGCATCAGCAGAGCGGAGTCCTCACCGTCAATGATACAGCCAGGTCTCTCCTCGGGCCTAACCAAGGTGCCCTCCACCAGCCCGAGGACTTCGGCTCTCTATCCATGCCCACTTCCTGGGTAAAGGGGTTGATGGTCTCGCGCGTGAACAGCATCATTCGCGGCCACTCCGCTGTATCTCTCCCGGTTATCGAGGCCATCATGGCTTTTCTACACCACGACATTACTCCCGTCATCCCCTTGCGTGGTAGTATTTCCGCATCTGGAGACTTGCAGCCGCTCGCCTACGTCGCCGGTGCGCTAGAGGGCAGCCCTGACATTTTCGTGCGAGTTGGCGGAAATCCTCCCGTCATAATGACCGCCAGTGAAGCGCTAAAGTCCTACAATCTTCGTCCAATCGTCCTTGCCGCCAAGGAGGGTCTGGGTCTTTTGAACGGTACGGCGGCTTCCGTCTCAGCCGCATCATTGGCGATCTATGAGGCCAATCAACTCGCGATCCTGACCCAGGCACTAACAGCCATGGGTGTGGAGGCTCTTTGCGGCACCGCAGAGTCCTTCAGCCCTTTCATCGCCAATGTCAGGCCGCATCGGGGCCAAGTGGAGGCCGCCGCCAACATCTATGGCTTCCTCAAAGGCTCACGTCTTGCTTCCGGTCTCGAAGCCCAGGGCCAGAAGGACATGCATATCTCTGGTCTTTGTCAAGACAGATACCCACTACGCACCTCCTCGCAATGGATTGGGCCACAGCTTGAAGATCTTCTTCTGGCCAATGAGCAGATCTCTGTCGAGTTGAACTCCACCACAGACAACCCACTCATAGACGCCGAAGCCGATACCATCTATCACGGCGGTAACTTCCAAGCCGCGTCTATCACGTCCGCCATGGAGAAGGTCCGAACGTCTATTCAGATGCTCGGCAAGCTCCTCTTTGCACAGGGAGTTGAGCTCATCAACTCAAACCTTAACAGGGGCCTCCCTCCCAACCTCGCTGCGGACGATCCTAGCCTGAGTTTCGCCTGTAAGGGCATCGACATCAACCTGGCAGCTTACATGTCTGAGCTGGGCTATCTGGCCAACCCCGTCAGCAGCCATGTCCAAAGCGCCGAGCTACACAACCAAGCCGTCAACTCCCTCGCCCTCATCTCCGCGCGCTACACCCTCCAAAGCATAGAAGTGCTGAGCCAAATGTGCGCCGCCTACCTCTTCGCTCTCTGCCAAGCCCTCGACCTGCGCGTCCTCCAGGCTGAGTTCCTCGCCGAAGCCTACCCCCTCTTCTCCGTCGCCGCCACCGCTGCCCTCGACCGCGCCAAGGACTCAGCCGCCGCCCATGGCCCGGAAGAGCTCCTCAACGAGGTCTGGAACGCGCTCAAGGACACCTGGAACGCCTCCACCAGCGTGGATCTGGCCCCGCGCGCCGAGAAAGCCGCCCGCGCCGCCGTGCTCGTCTTCCAGTACCGCGTCGGCTGTGCCTCGACCCTCGTCCATGAGCTCGAGGCAGAGCTCGCGCAGATGCTGCAGCGTACGTACGCCCAGCTCAGGGACAGAATATTCGCACAGCACGAGGACATCACGCCGCAGTATCTAGGCAGTGCGGCGAGCAAGATATACGCTTTCGTGCGGGGAGAGCTGCGCGTGAAGTTTCATCGGGGCTTGGTTGAGTACCCGAATTACGTGGTAAAGACAGACGAGGGCGCGCCGAAGCCGTCCCTTCCGGTAGAGGAGAGGCGGATTATTGGGAGCGAGGTGAGCGTGATCTATGAGGCCTTGAGAGCGGGACTACTACATCGGCCGGTAATGGAGGCGTTGAATGAGAACGGGGTTTTCTGAACAGCAAACCAGGGACTCGTGTTCTTACACTCTAAGTGTTCCCCCGCTTGTTTGTGCTTTCAGCTCGGCATTCACTTTTCAAGCTCCAATATAAGGCGATGTTGTGTAGGAGTCATATCAATCGGCATATATAGACTATCGGATAGACGAAAATCAACTACGGACCATTCTACGCGCAGTTGCGTGACCATCAAACCAGGAACTCAACTCGACGCAAAAGGCTTACTTGTCTTGGCGCGAGCGGAAGTCAGCAGTGCTGTGATGAGAATGCCAGAGGCGATTGCAATATGGCGTTCATCGAGTGGATGTGCAGGCACGGCTGTTGCCGAGTATTGGCGGTAGTTTGACTGGTAGGGGGTAATATTAGGTATAAAGACCGGTTCAAACATTTAACAGGCTGCTGGTAGCTTTCCTATTCCGTTACTAAATTACAACAGCAAAAGAAAGCCAGCCAAAGCCCCGGGTGGGTCATGGAAAGCAATTTCGCTAGTCCAACGCTCTGGAAAGGACCATGGGTGGCTCGGAAATTAGTTCGTTGCGGTTGGAGAGAAAAAGCTCGGCGGTGCGGAAGGGCCGGAATTGGAGCTGGGCTTTGCATTGTGTACTTTGTAGATCGAGATGCACTACGGGATCGGGGTGATTCCCTTGGAGAAGGATGGATGCTGTAGCCAAGTACACTTGCTACAATGCCTGAGGCTCTCCAAGGCCTGTATATCCCTGGCAGACTACTGTGGAATGGGTTTACGTTTCGTACCCCAGCTGTGGTTTGGTGGTTGTGATACTTTTTGGAGCCGGAGATATTATTCCCTGACTTGGATGGATGACTCGTTGTGTTGGAACGAGCTATAGGAATTGCGAGAAGCGTGGAGATTGCGGGGATCGAAAGCCAGAATGTGAAGCACGGAGAGCAGAGTAGAAACATTGCATAGAGAGAGAGAGATTGATGCCGAACTTTATCCTAAGGTATTTTAGTATTAAATCTAAAGTAATAAAGGCTAAAATCTTCAACTACGTCAATCTAGTACTTTCTAGCCTTCTAACGTAACTAGTAGAGCCTCTACTATCTACGCGGCCAACACCTTAATAAGAATAGACTACTTTAACGGCCGTATAGCGAGAGGACTATTAACTCTTATTACTTAAGTATAAGTTATTACTTAAAAAGTATAAGGAAGTATAGAAAGTACTAAACGAGCTCTTAAATCTTATTAAGAACTTAGTAAGCGCTTTAGTATTTTAAATTCTTCAAGGAGTAGAAGACTCTTAATTATACTACTAACTTAGAGTACTAAAGCACCATCTTGCTCTATTAGACTATATTACGTAAGGGACGCTTATATAATAACTAGATAATCTAAGAAAAGAACTAAGCACTTAAACTATTACTAAGTAGTTATTATAATAGAAGGACCTTACTAGGAAGGTAGAGATATATAATTTCCCATATATTAAGGGAAACTACGGTGCCTATATATTCCTAAATATAATCTACCCCTATAACGCTAAATTTACAACTCTATTTCTTATAGATCTTTAAAAGAACCCAACTAATATACTCGCTATTATCTATCTAACTAAGTAATACTATTAATAGGTACGCGGCGAGAGTCTTTACTAACTAAAAGATAAGAAAAGCTCGTTATTCCTAGTAGCCCTTAGAGGCGAGAACTAACCTCTTAAGCTACTTATATATCTATATAGTAATAATCATCTATAGCGAGATTGCCCTTACCTTAATAATAAAAGTAGACCCTCTAGCTAGACCCTTAATAAGAAGGTTTAAGCCAAGATATAGAAGAAGATATTATACTTAAATACTAAGAGTAGGGTAGAGATATCTCTTACTAAGTACGCTAAGTACCTTTAGTAGAAGAAGAATAGGGCTAATAAGGAGTATAAGAACTTATTAACTAATAAGAATAATAAAAGCACTCCTAGTATAATAGGCGAAGTCTTAGCTATAGACGTATATATAGCGTTTATAGTAAAGTAGGACTTAAGTACTACTACGCTTTAACTCTTATAGATTACTAATACTAGGTTATTATACTACGTATATAATTAATTTATAAAGAACCGCTATACTAAGACGCGCTTAGTAGGGCTATATAATACTATTACTAGTAGGAATATTACTATTTCTATTAAGTTATTTAGTACTATCATTATTCGCGGCTAAGGACTAGAGGGAGAGAAATCTCTTACTCTACTAGACGTTATATACGTCCTATTATTTATAGCGAACTTAGTATTAGTTACTAAGGCTATAGATAAGAGAATCTATATAGATACTAGTAGTATATACCTTTATAGAGATTACTAAACGGTGTATAAGTTCTAAAGATATTATAATTACTTCTATTTAGAGCTTAATAAAGCGCCTATATAAGGCTTCTAAGCCTACTATAGGTTCTAATAGTACGTTCCGCCTATAAAACGCATGCGAAGAGCCTATAGATCACGTAATAACCACGTGACCTTACCTAGCTAGATATCTACCGTCGGCCCACTATTAATCGATTAGAATCCCTTAAGGATTTATCTATTAATTAAAACTAACTACTTATATATTATCTCTAAACTCTCTATTTCCTTCTAGTCCTTATATTCGAATTCTTCACTTTAAATAGCTAGTTTAAAATAGTAAGTAGCCGTTATATAGTCTAATCTAGACGCGCTACGCTTATAAATAATATATATACTAATACTAAAGCGTATATAGAGAGCTAGCCCTCTAGGACTATTATACTAGAGCTTTAGTTAACTAATAAAGGCTCTAATAGTACTACTAGTAGCGAGCCGTCTATAGCGAATACTTAGATTTTAACCCCTATAGAGCGCCTAGTATAGCTCTAAGCTAACTTAGAAGAACTTCTAGTTACTAACCTAGGTCTTAACTCTAAAGACATCTATTATTTAAACGAGATTATTTAAGCCTTATAGGAACGTATTACGCTTCTATTAGATAGAGTACTTATACCTACTACGTACGCGTCTCGTATAGTAATTAATAGTACTTCTTAAGATAAGAACCTCCTTAGACTTAATAAACGCTAACCTCTATTACTTAAGACAACTACGTAGTAGATATTTAATATATAGATTAAGAAGGTCTATAACGTATTCTTTCTTATAGGAATTTAGTAGCTTAACTATAAAGAATACACCTACTAGGCCCTTTAGGGCCTTAGTAAGAATAGAGCTCTTTTAAATCCCGTCTATTAAAGGCTTAAGAATAAAGAGAAAGGTCTACTTCTATTTAATAAGTTTAAGTAAATCGTTTAGAATTAAATTAAAGATCCTACCTTATAGAGGTTAGAGAGTATATCTACGTTCTAGGCTACTACTATACGCCCTAGTACTAAGTACTATATATTTTATACGCGCCTTAAAGGTGCTCTTAAATAGCTCTCTTATAAGATTAATAATAAGGTTCTATTAATAGACTTCTACTATACACGCCTCCTAGAGGTGTACTAAAAAGAGTTATTTAAGGATAACTTCCTCTATAATATAGATCGTCTTAAGGACTTTTATATAGCCGTCTAGCGTATTAAAGTAATAATAAATCTTACTAAGACCGTAAAGAAGGCCGCTACTATTAAGAATAATAGTAAGAGTTAGAAGTACTTATATAGCGATACTACTAATCTAGATAACTAACCTAGGTCTACTTTCTAGAGCTATAGAGGGTTCTAGTTAAGAGGATCTAGATAGGGCTCTTTAGACTCTAAACGTACGCTAGTTATAGACGCCTTATATAAGAAGTATAGCTTTTAAAACAAGAGTAAAATCTCTAAGACCTAGAGTTTTAAGAACTATAATAACTTAGAAAAAAGCTAAGCCTAGTAGTAGTCTTAAGCTTTCTATTATTAGGCGTAAACTTTAAAAAAGCTAGTAAGAGAATTATCTTAGACATCCTTATTAATACTCTAATAGGTTAGACTATCTTAAAGATACTCTTTAATACGGGATATTTAGTAAATCTAATTAACTAGAATGCCGTACGTAGGCTATAAATATTTACTTTATAAGTGAAACGTATTCTACGCGTATACTTCCTTAATAATTACTCTATAACGGTATAAAACTCCTACGACTTAACCGTTACTACTATAGATAATATAGAAGAGCTTTACGCTTCTAATCCTCTACTCTTCTAGAAAGTCTCTTTTATAGACTATAATATTATTCTTAGTATACCTTAGATACGAGATATCGACTCTATTATCTAGTTTATTATAGGCTTCTTTTACTAGGATTAACCTAATCTTATAAGAGTATAGATTATAACTAAAGAAGAGCTCGTAGCCTACTTTATAGAAGATAATAAAGTTCTTCTTCTTAGACCCCTACTAGCCTTTTACTTATACTCCGTACTAATAGTACTAGAAGAATATATAATATAAGGTAGTAGCGATTAAAACCCTAATCTATTTCTACTAAGCGCCTTAGTCCTTATAGTCTAAGCGACGCGAAACTATATCTATCTTATATATAAAGTATATCTAGACCTCTATAAAGGCCGAGATACTCTTATAGCTACTATTATAGTTATAACCGTTAACGGCCTACTTCTATAGTATATAAGCCGCTCTAACGTCTTCTTAGATAAGCTAGTAGAAACACTTACCTAGTACTTAGAGTACGACTACGCTATTAATCTTAAGAATAGTAAAATACTACCTTAGATACTCTTATATAATCTTTTATAGTGTAAGTTAGTTATCTTAAGAGAGTATCTTAACTAGACTCTTAAAAAGGGTTGGATTAGGCCTAGTAAGAGTTCTACTAGTACGTCTATCCTCTTCGTTCTAAAGCCTAATAGAACTATACAGCTATATATTAATTATAAAGGGTTAAATAAGATTATAATTAAGAATCGCTATCTCTTACCCCTTATTAGCGAGCTATTAAATCGTATATTATATATAAAGATCTTTATTAAGCTCGATTTACGTAATACCTACTATAGGCTCCGTATTAGACTAGGCGACGAGTAGAAAATAGTATTTAAGACCTACTATAGCTTATTTAAGTACTTTATTATATCTTTTAGCCTAGCTAACGTACCTACTATCTTCTAGAGCTATATAAATATAGCCTTAGATAGTCTTATAGATATAGTCTATATTATCTACTTAGACGATATTCTTATCTACTCTTAGAATAAAGAATTATACGTATAGTATATACGAGCCGTACTAGACCGCTTATAGAAATAGAGCTTATATATAAAACTCTTAAAATATAAGTTCTATATAACGCGAGCCGAGTTCCTAGGGTTTATTATAATACTAGATAGTATTACTATAGACTCTAAAAGGGTCTAAATAATCTAGAACTAGCCGATACTAAAGAGCTTTAGGGAGGTCTAGTTCTTTCTAGGGTTTATAAACTTCTATAGGCGCTTTATCTAGAATTATTCCACGCTAGTAAAGCTACTAAATAACCTAGTATAAAAGACTTTAAAGCTACTACTAGATAAGATAAAGAAGAAACCCCGTAAGAGCCCTACTAAATAGTACTAAGAGTTTACTTAGCTTAATACTACTACGTATACTTTTTATACGCTTAAAGTAGCCTTTATATAAAGACTAGTACTTTATTACTACGACCTAGAACTCCTTTTAATATTAATTATAGATGCGTCTAACTTTACTATAGAGACTATTCTACTATAACTCTAAGAATAAAAGAGAGACTAGAGATACTAGTTGCCTATCGCCTACTATAGTTAAAAGTTCACCGAGGTAGAGGTGCGCTATAATATATATAATAAGAAACTACTCGTAATCGTAACCTATTTTAAGGTTTAGCGATACTTTCTTATATACGCCTTATAACTAACGCGCGTACTTAGCGATTATAATAATCTTAAATACTTTATAACTACTAAGAAGTTATTAGAGCGATAGATATACTATATTAAAGAGCTAGCGCGCTTCGACTTTAAGATTAAATATAAGCTAGAAGCTATAAATCTAGTTAATTCTCTTAGCCGGCGATCTAACTACGCGTTAGGTTTTAAAGAGATCTATAAGAAGGTATATCTAGACGCTATATTACTAACGCTATAATAAAAGCTATAGGCTTAGAAGCTTATAGAAGTCTCTCTAAGAGCTACTACTCCTATAACGTAAGACGTATATAAGGAGTATATAAGAGACTCTTATATAATAGTTAATTAAGAAGATTCGTCTTCTTTTCTATCTTTACTAAATATTATCGCCGCTATTAGGGTATTACCCTACGAGTAGGCTACCCGTAAAGATTATACGAACCGTATACGTATTATATATACGTTTATAGGTACGACGCTATCTCCTAGCCTTATACCCTACTCTATAGTAGTAGTAGCCGCTATAGGCGAAAACTCCTTTAAAGACTAACCTCTATAGATATTTATAAACTTTATCTATAAAAGCTAGAACGCTAACGCCTTTATATAAAAGATAAAGAATAAAAGCTACGAGGACTTAGCCCTAGAAGAATAGTTAATAGACTATTTAGAACTCCTACGCTATGAACTAAAGATCTATATACCTAATAGTACTCTCTTAAGGGACGAGATTCTTTAACGTAATTATAATAATCCTTTAGGAGGCTATTACGGCTCTAAGTATACTTACGAGGTAATTATACGTAAGTATAAGTAGCCTAGCCTAAAGAAAGATATTAAGGAGTACCTCTATACCTATAATAAGTACTAAAGGTATAAGGTATAAAGATATAAACTCTATAGCTACCTATAGCTATTAGAGATAGAGGTCCTTCTATAGAAGTACCTCTCTATAGACTTTATTACTAATCTACTAGAATCGTAGACTAGTAAAGGCGCTTACTATAACTTAATCTTAGTCCTCGTTAATCGAGTTACTAAGAAGGTACGCTACTTTCTAATATATAAGAGTATTAATATAAAGAAGTTAGCCTATCTACTTAGTAACTACTTTCTTAATACTATCGTGCCCGACTCCCTAGTATTAGATAGAGGTATAGTATTTACTAGTAAGTACTAGATAAACTTCTATTATAACCTTAGTATAAAGTAGTACTTTAGTACTACTTTTTAATTATAGATGAATAGCTAGATAGAATATTAGAATTAAGAAATTAAGACGTATCTTTATATATACACTAATTAGAAATAAGACAACTAGGTATCACTACTACTAATAGTAGTATATACTTATAATAATAAGGAATACGCGTTAATAAAGGTAACTCTAAACCTCTTAAGTTTTAGGGTCGAAATAAATACCCTTAATAGTCTTAAAGGCCCGGATTAGCTACGGTTAATAGTAGAGGCTCTAGATAGAGTAGTAGATATTACTCTTACGCTAGCTATAGCCTCTACGTATATAGATTATATACGTCGCGTATATACGTGTATAAGAGAAGCTATCTACTACTCTTAAATACTCTAAGTAAAGTACTATAATAAGCGCCGCCTAGATAAGTATTTTAAGAAGGGAGATAAGGTACTACTATTAGTAAAAAATATTCGTATAAAGCGCCTATATAAGAAGCTTAACTATAAGTTCTTTAGCCCTTTTATTATTACTAAAAAGGTCGAGATATACGTATATAAGCTCGAGCTACTACTATTAATAAAGCAGCTCCACCCTATCTTTTATATATTACTATTAGAGCCTTACTTAGCTCGCCCTAGGTTCTAGCCCCTAGTAGTTAATCTAGTAGAAGATATATAAGAGGTTAAGGCCATCGTAATATATAAAGACGGCCTGAGCGGTTCTAAATACCTCGTCTAATAGTTAGATTAGCCGGCGGAGTATAATAAGTAGAAGCTTAAATTAGAGCTCGAGAACTATTAGAAACTCCTTAACGAATACCGTTAAAGGTACCCGTAGAGATTACGCTCTCTAGGTACGAAACGTATATAAAGAATAGTTAGAGAGCCGTTAAAATTTACGTAACCTATAAAACGTAAACTAGAAAGACCTAAGGGGTTAAAGAATAAGTAGAAAAAGGCTTTATAAGAAATCTAGGACTAGAAGGTCTATATATAAGAGACTATAAAACCCGCTAAAAGTATAGCGAGGAAAACTTCAAGAAACACCTATCTACTATTTAAGAAATTATAAGTGTTATTATTAAATAAATAGCTATAACTATAGAGAAGTTATATTTAACGCGTATACTTAGCGTATATTATACGTATATAAAACGTATACTAGAAGACTATCTATAAAAGTAAAACCCTAAAGAACTTAATTCTTAATCTATCTCTTAATTAATTCGTACCCTATCTATACTAGTATAGTCGAAGGTCGCGCTAACTACTATATTTATTAAGACTCTTATCGCGGATAGAATCTAGGTAACGCTTATTAAAGCTACTATCTATACTCTAGAAAATACGATTCTTAAGCTTAGAATTAATATAAATATTAGTAGTATTTATAGCGCTCTAGAGGCTAAGATCTAGCTATAATATTATAGTTAATACTATATAAAATATATACGTAAAGTAAGTAGTAATATACCTTAAAGCGCTTTAGATTAGCTTTATATAAAGTATACTAGATATAGCTATACGTAACTTTACTACTAGCCTATTTAATAGTATTCTTATACTTTAGCGACTAAGTCTTTTAACTTTTAATATACTTTAAAGCGTACTTAGTAACCTTTATAAAATTATACTTAACGCGATTAGTAGAGTCGCCGTACTTAGTATAGTAGATAGTAGTACGGCGTAGATAAGCTAAAATATTATTAGCTCTATAGAATTTATAGAGAGACTATAATTTATAGTTAGCGCGTATACATCTTATAAGTAAAGTATATTTAGGCTAAGAAAAACAGTTTAAATATACCTCTTTATAATTATAGCGAGCACTATAGTAGCGTATATACTTGGCCTCTAGAGTACTACGCTTATAGCTAGCCTCGATCGCGATATAACGCTCTTAGTTAGTATTTTTAGGATTATAGAAGTAAGAGATATAGCGCTTATATAAGTTATTAACGAGCTTAGGCTATATCTCGAGCGATAGTAGTAGCTTATAAGCCTTTATAAGGTGATAGATAGAGATACTTAATATAACTAGCCGATACTTCTTTAAAAGCTTCTTAGACTAGTAGTAAAAGCGTTAGAAGGGCTAGTAAAGACTAGGTTTAGAACCCGCTCTATATATACTAAGAGACTCTACCTTATACCTACTATATACGCGGGGCGCCTAATTATTATATAGGTAATACCTAATGAAAGTAAGAGAAGCGTAAGTATACTCTATAAATAAGTACCGTAATACGAAGAGCCTGTAAGGCTTATATATAGTATATTCCTTTATCTCTCTAGGTTAAATAATATAGAGATTAACTAACTTAAGTCTAGCTAATAACGTTACTAAGACTAATAGCCGGCGATAATACGCTAGAGTAAATACTATAAATATAAAGGACCTATAGGAGTCTACCGTAATAATATAAAGGACCTATAAGAGTCCACCGCCTATATATAAATAAGTATTCTATCCCTCTAATTAAAAGTATAAAGATTAATAACTATTACACCCTTCTTAGAGGACGCGAGCCCTATATAAATTATATATAAGCCTATTATAAATATACTAGAAGTTCTTAATAGTGGTATTATATCTACTTTAGTTCTAGATTTGGAGTTTTTCCTTCTAGATCCTATATAGGCGTTTTTTCCTTTATAGAGGTTTTACTCTATAAGATACTTAGAAATCTTAAGGTTTTTTTACTTTCTAGAGTTAAGAACAACCCCGCTACTAAAAGAGAGTAGTATAAGACTTCTAAGCCTACTATAGGTTCTAATAGTATATTCCGCCTATAAAACGTATACGAAGAGCCCGTAGATTACGTAATAACCACGTGACCTCGCCTAGCTAGATATCTACTGTTAGTCTACCGTTAGTTAGTTAGAATTCCTTAAGAATTCGTCTATTAATTAAAGCTAACTACTTATATACTATCTCTAAACTCTCTATTTCCCTCTAGTCCTTATAGTCTAACTTTAAAGAACCCTCGACTATTATAGTAGGAATAGTTACTCGTAACCTTACTACTACCTAATAGTATAAGATTCTTAACTATATAGATAATAGTACTATTTAAGCTCTTCGCTCTTTAATTAAGTATATAACCATCTAGTAGAATATATAATTACTATAGTACTATAATATCTATACTAGAACCAAGGCCTATTAGTAGATCTTACGCTTAATAAGCTATAAGAAGTCGTTAAATAATGTATTCTTTAGAGTATTATATAATATAATTAATATAATTAAGGCCTATAATAAGTATTAGTAGATTACCTATCTCGAGTATACTAAGAGTAACTATACGCTAGTAGCTACTTATAGAAATAAGGATAAATTATCTAATATACTTCTCTCTTTTCTAAGTAAGATAGAACGTCGCTTTAAGTATAAACTAGTTTTTCTTTACTCTAATAATAAAGTAACGCTTAGAATAGCTTTTAATACTAAGATTAAACGTAGAGGAATTATCTAGAAGACATCTACTCCTTATACCTTATAGTAAAACAGTTATATAGAGCGAGTAGGTAAGATAATTATTAAGAAGGTA
>JAJVDC010000242.1:0-51859 GCA_021436925.1 Neofusicoccum ribis
CAGCGTCTTGGAGATGGCATCGGGGCAGCTCAGGTCAGGCGGTAGATCTGCACCCGGCGGCAGAGGAGGGAGTGCGGTCGCGGACGGGGCATCTTGGCCGTTGGGCGCGGGCTGGGGGGGGTTTGGAAGGCGCTCTCCTTTGAGGCGTCAGGAGTGGAGCTTCATTTGGTGCGGAAGCAAGAAATCAAGTCTGATGTTCTCTCTTGAGTTGGAACCGCAGCAGGTCGTGAATGCAAAATACCGTACACGCCAAGCCACGCCGAGAAAATGCTCTCTTACCACAGATGACTTCCAAACGCTTTGCCCATGCGCACGCCCTGTCGTTCAATCTTTCTCTCAGCGTGCCGGCGCACGTTGCCTGAGGTCCACCCGCACATTCACATAAGGAGGCGGCTCCTGGACCTCGGGGTCAACCCCCAGAAGGACGGCAAACGGCACCGTGTCTCTCGCCGTGGACCGGAAAGTCCGCTCCACGTTCCCATCCGCACAGCCAGATCCCCTGCGGCCCGCATCAGCACGAACAGACGGCGGGCAAAAACGCGGTGACGCCCTCCACAGCAGCTCGATTACCTGACGTTCAGCAACCTCGCGCACGCGACCCGCGAGCGCGCCACGCACGAGCTCACGCCCCGCCTCCACGCCTCGACGCCGGAGGCGGCGCCCTCCTCAGCATCCCCCTCTCTCTCCTTCTTCAGGCGCGGCATCAGGGCCCACACGGACAGCAGGGCGGCGAGCAGGGCGACGACGACGGGCTGCAGGACGCGCACGCCCTTGGCCTGGGCCAGCACGCCGACGGCGAACGGGAAGATGGCGGCGCCGCTGCCGCCGAGCGCGGCGGCGAAGCCGATGGCCGAGACGTGCAGGCGCGCGGGCAGCAGGCGCGTGGTCGCGACCACGGCGGCCGGGAAGAGCGGGCCCAGGAAGAAGCCCTCGAGCGCGACGGCGGCGGCGGACACGGCGAAGTGCGGGACCAGCCAGAAGAGCAGCTGGAAGCCGATGGCGGCGGGGACGTACAGCTGGGGGGGAAGTCGAGTTAGCGTCTGAGGTTTCCCTGCTCCGCCGTCTGCCCTTTTATGGAGTTGCGGTGTTCGGCCCGCTCTGGTGGAGCCCGGTGACGAAAGTCACGAGAGAGTCGCGGACGAGGGTGTGGGACACTCACTGAAACGGCAAGCCGCTCGCCGATGCGTGGGGTGACGAAGCCGAGCACGACGCGGCCGGCGGTGATGCCTATCCAGAAGCCGGTGGCCACCATGCCCGAGTCGAAGGCGGCGCCGTCGCGCTCGCGCGTCATGAACACCACGATCCACCCGCCCAGCGCCACCTCGACCCCCACGTACCCCAGCAGGAACACCGCCGCCACCCAGCTGACCCGCGACCGCAGCGCCTCCTTGAGCAGCCCGCCGCTGTCCGACGACACGCTCTGCGACCGGAATCGGTGGCCCGTCGCGCCCCAGAAGCTGGCTGCGGACGTGCCGAGCTCGATGGCCGCGCCTCCGATCTGCGTCGGTGTTTGTTAGTGCCCGTCGACTCCAGCAGCACGGTGAGACGGGGTTGCGGAGAGAAGGAGAGGAGAGGCGATGAGAGGATGGGAGAGGGGGAGACGCACCATCAGGTAGTAGAACCCCCACCACCCCCACCCGGCCTTGGCGATCAGGCTGGTCGCCAACAGCGGCGACAGCACCGCGCCGACGCCGTAGAACCCGTGCAGCAGGCCCAGCAGCTCGTTGGGGTTGGCGAGCTGGCCGATCCACGCGTTCCACGCCGCGTCCTCGACGCCGTTGGCGAAGCCCGCCACCAGGAACAAGACGACGAGCGCCGGGTACGGCGGGTGGCAGGCGATGCCCGCGTACGCCGCGAGGTGGCAGACCGGCCCGACGACGGCCACCCCGCGCTGCCCGAAGTGGCTGTGGATCCAGTTGTTGAGGAGCGCCGCCGCCGCGTAGCCGCCCAGCGGCGAGAAGAAGACGAGGGAGACGATGGTGTAGTTGAGGTTGTAGTGGACCTCGAGCTGTCGTGCGCGTGACATGTTAAACGGCGTTCCAGTGCTTGGGGGGCGAGAACTGAAGCGGGCAGACGTACGTATGGGATGATTGCCTTTATCAGAATGTCAGCGTGGAGTTCAAGAGGGGGGACGAAAGGATGCATTGGCAACGTACGCCGTATGCGGCATCATTTCCACCCATCACCAGGAAGGCCCAGAACGTTGCGGCCAGCCGGCAGATGTTGATACGCGTGCTATTCCACTTCTCCACTGCAACAACTGCATCCTCAGGGGCGCTGCTGGGGATCTGCGAGACCTGAGAGGCTGATGTCTTGTCGGCATCGTCGCGTACAGGCTCGGAGGTTGGATTGTGAGCGGGGAGCTGCTGCAGCTCCACAGTGTCTGGATGACCAGGGTGGGCCATGCTTGGAGGGAAGAACAGAGTTGATGTGAAGCAGGGGCGGGCCCCCAGACTGCGTGCGAGGATGGATTTATAGCCTCCGCAGTGCCCAGCATTGACGTTGTCATACGTCGGGGGACTTCAGCCCTGTGGGCCGAGTCAACTGTGCCAGCTGCGTCGTTTGCCTAATGCGGTACTACTAGGCACCACTTTCCGTCCAATCGGGACACATCGTGGAGGCAAAAGTCCGGCGAAACGCCGGGAATATGTGTGTGGGGAACGTGGGGAACAGCTTCACGGGCAGTTGAAAGCATTCGTCCGGACGCGAACATAGAGTGAAAGAATATCAAACCCATCCGGACGAATGCTTCAACTGCCCATGAATGAAATGCCTGTTCACGAGCAGAAAACAAAGATTCGTCGAAAGCGATGCCAATTCTCAAGTGCCGCGACAGCTGCGGAAACCTCGTTGGCGGCGAAACTGGTGTCGGAGAAATGCTCGTCGGCAAAATCCATTGCCAGGAGCCGTTTGGGAAAGCAAAAGCAACGATGCCGACGTGATTTTTAGCCTTGGTCTCGTATTCAGGTGAAAAAACCTGGAGTGTCAATCTGTAACTCAGATTACCACTTGAAGGTCTTCCTTGGTATGTCGGAGTAGAGGATCGGGGGTTCAATCCATAAGTCGTGCGGATCGGGCTTGTATGACATGCAAATCATTCTCTCCGCCATCAATTGCTTGATCTTGTCCATATCAGGGTCCTGATCTCGCAACGCAGGACGAGCTCGTGTGTCAGGCTCTCGAATACGGATTCTGATAGGCTAAACTGGCTCTTGCCCCGCCCGGAACTCCCGTATCACTTTTCTTTCGAATCCATCATCTCCGTCAATCTAGGGGCTTGTATGCTCTAAGCCGCCCATAGAGGTATCCACCTCTGGTGCTGGATGAACTTCGAAATGCTCGAACACATCCTCGTCTTCGTAAAGCCGTCTGTCAACCAAGACGCTGATCCACAAAGTCCACATAGCCAAGCTATCGTCGGTGTAGAGGCACAACCCCTGGCTGTTCTTGTCTGGGTTGATTCAGAAGGGTCTAGGTTTTCCGGAGGATGGTCCATCATTGCTCGAGCCGTCGATATTTGGAGACGCATAACTTGCTAACGGTCTGACTCTGAGAGTGCTCAAGGATTAGCTTTTAGAACTTCTCCTGCGGATTCATTCTCCTTTATGGCAGGCACATTCTACTGCATCGTTGGTGCTTTCCATAGTTCAAAATCTCAGGTAAGCATGTGTAAAAATATTTGCTACAGACTTGTTTATAATAGACAGCCTCAAAATACATAAGGAATCCCATAGGACTTTAAGCTCGTGTTTTCAGAACCCCTCGTGGCGGCAAAAGTCAACCCCGCGCTCGGCTACTTTTTGGCGCATGAATCTCCCCAGCCGGAAGCAACGGAAAAGAGCCTCCGGTCTGAGTTTGGTCTAGTCGTCCGCTCTGCTGTGTCCAATACAACAGCTGAATACCTGTCTTTGAGAAAAGTATTCTCAACCAAAAGGTCGATACTGCTACACGATGTTCTGAGGGGATCTAAGCGGTCTTGCTCTTCGGAGGCCCGGACGCTGCGTTAGGAAAGATAAGATCCGTCCTCTTGTAGTTCCGTTCCCAGCACCCTCATCCATCGTTGATGAACTCTTTCTCTTGTCTTCCTTTTCAGGCTCTGAGATCCCCAGCCCATTAAAGGTTCGCTTCTGCATCGATACAATGCTGGCCTTTCTTGCAACGTCTTCGTTTGTCTTGTTGCGATTCGGGAAGTTGATGACAGCTTTGAAGCCAAGCTCAAGCTGTCTCGCGTTTATCAAGGCGACAATGGTGATGAACAGTGTAACAACAGCCACCCCAATGGTGCCGACAATGGCCAACCAGTTCGGCGTGTCGCTCATGCTGAAGATACTGACTGCGAATCCGAGTGGCAGGAAGAACGCAGTGATGTACGTGAACAGACGGATATCTTCCGCGCCACGCAGGTTCAGGTCGTCACGGACACGGTCGAGCCTGTCGGTGAGGGATGTGCTGAAGGACCGGATTCTCGCCTGGCAGCGCTCCAACTCCTGGACTCTCTGCTGGTTTGAGACCAGCAGCTTGGTGATGGCTGACCGGTACTTGCGCTCGTCGTTCTTCGTCCACCGCGGCTTCTCCGGGCCCCGATCCTTCTCACGGCCTCTCCAGCTGGCGATCTTCTCCAAGTTCTCACTCAAATCTTCCTCAAGAACCTGCAGGATCCTCTCCAGCATTGCCCATTCCTCGCGGAAGGACAGGTAGGCGTCGCTGTCGATTCTGAAGAGGGATATCGAGTCCGTCAAAGCGTCCGAGAGCGTGTCCGGACGAGAGCTGACCACCGTCGACTCGGCATCCTTGCGGACTCCGAGGCCCACCTGCACCTTGGTCTTTGCGGCCTCCAGCATCTCGTTGGCGCTCTGCGTCATGTCTCCCAGTATCCGGTCGAACAGGATCAGCTCGAGGACTTTGCGCTGCCTCCACAGGGGCTTCTCCCGATCGGCTTTGGGCAGCCGCGTGTCGAAGATGATGTCGCGGATGCGTGCCTCAAGCTGCTCCTCCGTCAGACTCTCGCCCGGCTTGCGCTCGAGGAAGTGGCATGTCCAGTACCGGTCGAAGAAGTCTCCGGTGAAGCGGAAGCCCATGGCCGCGCGGTCAATCTTCTTTGCTTTGCCAGGAGCGCCCTCAACCCAGAGGTGCGGCATGCCGTCCATCTCATCATGTTTGGCCGTGTCGACGAGCTGGTAGAACGATAGGTGAAACTCGGTCTCCCACGTGTTGAGCACCGAGGTGACATCGTCCAAAAGGTATTTGTCCGACTTGGCGTGCCTGTCGAAGAAAGACGACATCTTGGCCTTCTCGGAGTTGGGAGAGGCCAGGCAACAGAGTATGGTCGAGCCTTCGTCGACCCTGGGCAGCCAGACAAGCCTCTTCTTCGCGGACTCTGCAGTCCGGACCTGGCCCAGCCTCTCCCTGAGCTGTTCGGTATGCATCATCTGGATCTTTCGTCCGGGTCCCTCGTGGTGGTGGTGGTGGTGCTCTGAGTGCGTCGAATGCCTGAATCCGCACCGCGAAACGTCCAAGACGGTGCCTTTGATGCCTTCCTCCGCGAAGAAATTCCCGTCCCGTTCGTGGCGATCCCGTATGATCTCCCACGTCTCGTTTCCGAGCTCGGAGAAGCATCGGGCCATCTTGTACCTCGGAGGATCGAGCTCCCGGATCTCGTCCCACATCTCGCTGTCCACGGAGATGGACCGGAGCAGATCGTACAGGTTGAAGTTTTGCTTAATCTCGAATGACTGGAATTGTTCGAGCGCAGGGTCGAACTCCAGGAAGTCCGGGTAGTTGTAGAGCCATTCGTCCGAGGGCTCGATGATGCTTTTGTGGTCGAAGAGGTCATTGAAGGGCATGGTCTTCTTCATGACTATTCCGTGTCTCCGAGCATGATTGCCATTCCAAGCAGCCGAGTTATCCGGTTCAGACCTTGTTTCGAAGACAAAGGGCTCAATGTGGCTGATGACGGTTCTTTGCCGAGTAAGATCTGGCATCCAGTTCTTGCCGTACGTCAGGAGGATGTAGGGGATCTCGAATGTGGCCTGCCAGTAGAAGTCCCAAGTGCGCTTCTCCTGAACCAGTTCAGCCTCTTTCGTGGCTTCATTTAGTTGCCCGGCGAAGAGCCCGCTCGGCGACGAGCTCCGAAGTAAGACGCTCATGGCGATACTGCACATATCATCTGCTGACCGGTGGTTGATTTCGAAGCCTTTCTTTCCCATAATGATTGCCAAGGCATAGCGCAGCGGATTGTCCCATCCAGAGTCCTGGTTTTCTTCATGGTACTTCTGCGATTCGATGGTGTTTTCCCAAGAGATCACTTTGCCCTGAGACTCGGCCATGTCGAAGAAGGAGCTGTTCATATCATAGAACATGGCAGTGTCTCG
The DNA here is from genome assembly GCA_021436925.1 of Neofusicoccum ribis. Classification (NCBI taxonomy): domain Eukaryota; kingdom Fungi; phylum Ascomycota; class Dothideomycetes; order Botryosphaeriales; family Botryosphaeriaceae; genus Neofusicoccum; species Neofusicoccum ribis. Next base: position 6,372 of record JAJVDC010000242.1, read on the forward strand.
AGAAAAGAAAAGAAACCGGCTTTCACTGGAAGACCGAGCGACGGCAAGCATGCGCTGGTTTGAGACTGGGTTGTCTGTCGTAAACCGTCTGAGGATGTTCCGCTGAGCTTCAGATGACGAGAAATCTCTGGAAGGCCCTGCTTTGAGGATCTCTCTTTTGGCTCTGGTTGAGCTCTTTCTGGTGGTCCTTGTCTTGATCATTTGCGGTTTGAGCTCCGCACCGAAGCCGAGCTCTTCGATTGACTTCAGAGCCTTCCAAATCCACACATGGTCGTCCAGACGGTACTCGCTGGTGAAAGCGCTTGTTGGCCGAGAAAAAATGAAGCACTTGCGTTTGTCAAGTCTATCCAGTGTTGTGATCCATGGACTGATGCACTTCTCCAGAACATCACGAAAACTTTCGTCTCCGACCGTCCTTGCGTAGTCGGCGGCCTTGATGATCTGAAAAGGAGTGTCTGTCAACAACTTCCCACTCAGCTTAGAAGTAGACGTGGAGTCTAAGATCTGTTTCCCTGTTGCCCAATAGTGGGTTCCGAAACAGCCGCTTTCTCTCTCAGCAACCTCGAACACCCATTTTAGGTGACCTTTGCAGGTCTTCTGTATGCGCTCGAGAACATGAATGATATAAGCTCGTGAGTCGCAGATCCCATAACTCAAGTCGCAAGAGCATTCGGCGACCTTTGACGAGTGGTGACCGGTCTCGTCGCCAAAATCCTTAAGGCGCTCGAATACGGACAGGAGGAACTGGAACGCGTAGCTATTACTTGCGCTTAGCATTGAAGAGATAGGAGGCGGGTATTTCGAACTTACAAGCTTGCTGCTGTAACAAGCCGATGGCCTGAAAAATCTCCACATGTCAGAGCAACAACTGGATAGCCGCCGCGCTCAGCAATGCCAAAAGTTCGCTGAGGTATGGGAAGACTGCAAACAGAGAGTAAGTGCTCAAGATTTCTGCGCATGATGAAGTTCTCGTGCGGACACGGTGAGAGCGAGAGCTGTTTGAACGGGGTCATGTAAAATGCCTCGTCTGCGCTCAACATATCGGACACCGATACTAAGGACGATCTCCACGAGCTTCCTTTTGGCGTGACTTGCAGCCGGTATGCCATGGTGATTTCCAGTCTCCCGTCCTTGGAGTAGTCGGCTTCGGCTTCCTCCCGGTCCTTGATTTTGTACCACTTGTTTGGCACCTCCTCGAGTTTGTGTGCCACACCATTCACGAAGAGCGCCAAAACAAGGCTGGCGGCATCTGAGTTCTCGGGGCCTCTGAGCTGCTCAGCGCCTGGCAGATCAACAGCAGGTCCACCTTCAGGAGGGACCCCGTAGTGGTTCAAGACCAGACTGTATCCATGCGGACCAAGCGACGTAGAGTATTCTTCCGATGCATAGTTCCTGGCCTGATTGAAGTTGTCACCGGAATCCGTAAAGTCCAAGTGTCGGATGAGAACGTCTGTATCTATCATGATGTTTGGAAGAACAGGGACGTGCTGGCGTCCAGGTTTCTGTTCAAACGTATGTCGTTGAAATATCGTCCCGTTGCGGATGAAGTACTGGACTGAGAGAGTGAAATTGCTCGTGTCGAATAAGAAGCGCGGCCAACGATCACGGACAAACTCAAGGCGCGGTTTCTGCTCGCTGAGCGTCTTCACAACCTCTGAGCTGTCCTCCATGTAGAGACCCGAGACTGTGACGCCGGGATTTGTTGATACATCGGCGAGCTCTTGTGCACGTTCCTCAATCAGAGATGGCTCCGGAGTGCCTGGCAGGTCGATAGAACATATCCCTGACCTGCCCCGACCAAGGAATCGGGAGATTTGGATGAGGTTTCCGTAGATGTTGACGCTCGCTGTTGTGCCCTCATCTCCAAACGATGTGTAATTCTCCGCATGTTGCGCTGCAATATCTGCCTCTGCTGGGATTGACAATCTCTCCTCTTCAGGAAACGTGTACGTTGGAAACGTTTTCTCTGAATGGCCTGAGGATTTTGTGTAAGCCGCGAGACAGAGAAGATGGAAGACAAAGCGCATGAACATACCAGTCACAAAGGTCTTGAACTCCTCCGCAGCTTCGTCAGGAAGCTCGCTGAATGTAGCAGGAGGCCCTCTGCGGAATTCTCTGGATGATGCAGAGCCAAGTCGTGGGGAGCTTCCAGAGCTCAAAGAAAAAGACGGAGCGGCCATTCGCGGCGATACAGGGCTGTTGATGGCGCTCTCCGGCAGAGCCGCAACGAGGGAGATACTGGGAAACGTGAAAGCCATGGTATGCAAAACTAACTACTGGATGGTAGGTTGGTTCAAAGGGTTCAGCTGAGGAGCGAATGTTCGGAGCATGCTATACTTTTATACGCGCATGCGAGGCTGATGAATCCAACCAATGTCGGGCGTACTTGGGAAGAGCCGCATCGCGGGACTCACGTGCTTCGGGCCACAATTCGACGACATCCGAAGCATCTTTGGATCTGCGATGCGTTTTCTCAGAAAGCAGGCAGAAAAGAAGCCGTCAGGCTGTCAATCTGCAGACACGGAGCTTTGCCCAATTCATCTGTTCTCCGAACGCTAAGGCTCACCGCAAGATGGTGAATAATCAAGCAGCAGCACTCAAACCGGGCACTGGTACAGAAAAGTGCTGCAGCGGCCTGCCAGAGTTAAGGAGATGTCGGATAACGACGCTCGACGTTACGCAGTTCCAGCATTCGTCAGGGTGGCTTTGGGACTGAATGTTTAGGACATTTTCTCCTGACGAATGGTTTCATACCACTCCGCGCAAAGCTGCCCATTGGTTGACCTTGTCAAAAGCAACTCACGCTAGCGTCGGCTGCAGAACCCACCTGTAGATCACGAACTGCATGCAGGGAAAAGAGGAAAGATCGGGACTGTTTGGGCAGGGAAGCACGACGTCTGTGTCCTGAAAACGTCGGAATTAGCGTCTTCGTCCAAGCAGCCTTCCCCGACGCTGGAACGTTTTAGCTTCGGCAAGACCCATTGCCAGCTCTTCAACGCACGACCGCCCGTCAACGTGCAGGAGAAAGTTCACGGTCGTCTCGTGATTCGATGAAAAGATCTGAGAAGCGGCGATCAGCAAAACTAGCCGACCAAAGCCGAGGGCAAGGCCACGTTCCCATCCCCACCGCTGCTCCGCCGTCTTCACGGGTCCAGACCATTGAGCCGAAGTCGAGCTGCCTCCCGGAGAGGGTGTCGCACCCTAAGATGTCCGGGTGCTCCGTTGATTGCGAGGAGCGAGGAGATACAGCGTCGACACTAGGTGTTGCCAGGAGATGGACGGAGGAACAAGACGAAGGATGCGAGGAGCCTCCGGGCCGCCCGCCCGTTGAGCGGGACTCCCGCACCGCGCGCAAGGATGAGGAGGAGATACCCGGAGCAGCCTGATGGAAAGAGCAACCAGCTCGTTAAATGGAGACGTATCTGGAAAATTCGTCACCATTGTTGCTGCAGGACATGAAAAATTACATCCAGCATATACGGGAGTCCCACAGGACACGTCAAAGAGATCGCCCCAGGGTCATCGAATCGGCGTACGGCCCCCAATGTATCAACGCCATCCTCCGCAGTCGCAGAGCCGATAGGGCAGAAATGAGGCGGAAAAAATGCTCGAGAACCTTCTCCAGCCTTAACGGAACAGTAGTAGCCGGAGTGAAGCGAAGTCTGCTGGTCTAAACACCAACTCCATGGAAAAACCTATACCTCTGCACCGACTCCGATTTCTGTGTTTGGCAGGTGTCACAGAAGCGGGGTTAATTTTGCGTTCTTAAAGTTGCTCTCCCACGACTTGGAGCCTCCGCATCATCTACACCGCCATGAACGGCGGAGTAATGCTCGCTGCCAAGCTGCACGAACTTGGAGTTCGCCGGGCTATCATTACTCCTAACGTTGACAGAGAAGAAAAACCCGATGGAGTAACGGAAACAAAGAGGGGTCGCGTGCTTTCCGCGCGTAGAGTAGAACCCAGCCAATGGCATGGTTGTCGTTCATGGGAGTTTGGAGGATTAAAGCTGTCGGACGCGTAGGTTTGCATTGAGCATGGCTGGCTTACGAGATGGGATTCTGAGAAGGATCTCGAATTGATGAACAGCGCTCTGGATGGTCAATGCATCATATGAATGAACGCTGATAGGCTAATCTTTGGGAGAAACCCCAGCAGAAGGATGCTCGTTCACTGACCTGGATAACTGGATGGTTTTTTTTCGTAGATTTACATTTGTGCTCGGGAAAATGGATGAGGAGTATATACAAGGAAACCTATGGTTTCCTTCGTCAAAATATTGTACTAAGAAAATTCCAAGGGGAAGAAGAGAGAGAAGTTGACTACATCGACGTTTACAATGCTCCAATAGCAGCAATGCCAGCCCTGGCCTTGCCCGAGCTGTCGACCAGAAGGTTGTCCGGGCAGCTGGATCCCAGAGCACCGTTGCCGATCCAAGCCGGCTCCCAGTAGTAGAGACCAACACCACCGCTGACACCCTTGACAATGGCACCCACGTCCTTGATCCAAGTGGCCTGCCCAGCGGCAGACTTGGGGATGGAGCTGGTATCACTCGGGAAGGCGTAGGCGGGGTTCGGGCAGCTGGCGGGCCAGTTCGTCTCGGCGACAACGAGCTGCTTGCCATACTTGGAGGCCAGCTGCTCGAGCGAGTACTTCAGGGAGCCCAGGTAGGCCTGGTCGTTGTAGAAGGGGTAGTAGGAGACGCCAATCATGTCGAAGTCGGACGTGAGGAAGGGGCCTTGGCTAAGGACCTCATTGTACCACCACAGCTGGGTGCCGGAATCCCAGCCGTTGTCGAGGTGCACCATGATCTTGGGCTTGGGGGAGAGGTTGCTGTCCTTGATGCCCCATGCGGCCGAGTGCAGGAGGGCGGCGATGTTGTAGTACGACGAGGTGCCGCCGAGCGGCCACAGCAAACCGGCGCGGATCTCATTGCCGATGGAGATGATGCTCGGGGTGATGCCAGCACTGGCAAAGGAGTTGGAGACGGACTTGGTGTACTCGTAGACGGTGTTCTGAAGGGTGCCAATGGTAGAATCGTCCCAGGCGGCAGGGGTGGTCTGAAGGAGAAAATAAGCTTATGTCAGGAAAGCTTGTTTGCGGTGCATACCTGGTGCGAGGGATCGGCCCACGTGTCGCTCAGGTGCAGATCCAGGTAAGTGCTCATGCCGGCTGCCTTCACACGCTTGGCCAGCTTGAGGTTGTAATCAAGGTTGTAGTTGCCATCGGACGGGTTGACCCAGATTCTTTGGCGGACGGAGTTGACACCAGAGGAAGCAAGGATCTTCTCCAAAGCGGTGGTGACGCCTCCTGTGGTTTTGTATGTCTGGCCCTTTGCTTCGAGCATCAACAGGGATGAGATGTCTGCTCCCTTGTAAGTGATGGTGTCTCCGAGCACCGCGCAGGGCGCAAGGAGCAGTGAGAGCAAGCCGGCCGTGGAGAAGAACATGTTGGCGGGCGTGGGGAAGAGCGTGGTGAGCAGCAAGAGCGAGCAGCAGCAGCGAACGGACGCCAGCGAGCATAAGACGGCGCCCCGGAAGAATTGGGGTTATATGGCATCTCGAGCTCTCGTGTTCGATGGTTGGCAAAACACTGTTTCAACTTTCTCCACCAATTGCGCCTTCAAACTCCTGGTCATGTGCGATGTTTCACGAGCAGTGCAAGCGATGGTGGATTAACCATAATACCCGGCCGGCATCACCGGCGCAACAGTCCATTTACAGATTGGTGAGGAAAAGCGAGACCGCATTCGGACCCGACGGACCTATCGGGCCATGCGGGGCTGTCGCATCGTCGCTCAGCTCGCTTGCGATCCTATTTCTGGCCGCCCTGAATCGGAGATTTTCTGGCCCTAGCCAATCCCGAGCCTCTTCGGGAATCCCGCCCGAAGGAGACCTCCGCTATAGACCCCCTGTGCTTCGTTCTGCGTCTTTCGAGAACTGCGGCACCGGCGACATTTCTGCCATCGGCATTGCCCTGGATGCCTGCCTCAGATCCGTATCGTCTCACGTAGGGTGATGTCCGTGGCGTTGGAGCGGAGTTTTATCACAGCCTGCACAGTCAAGAACTCTGTCTCAGGTTGCATAATACGAGTAGCGTTTCCACGGAGTTTACTGTTTCCCAGTCCGCCCGCTTTATATTCCCTTGCAAATTGAATGCATGCTTCGGTTGAAGCTGTGATTGGTGGTACTGCCTATATCATCCTGGGATAATCCCGGCTGTCGGATCAACTGAGCTTGCATATAATGCTGCACCATACCCCGGACAGCTTTCCTCTACTTGTACTACAGAACTCGCGAAACCTGCTTCGTATGAACTACTTCTGGGTATAGATACAACATGGGAAAGTACAGATGTCTCTTCAGTCTCATAACACACATCGAGCTTCTCTTTCTACGCTGCTTCCTCAGTGATGATTTTGGTAGCGCCAGCCTTCCCCGACGAAGAGGGCTCAATAATGCCGAGGTCTGCGGCAATGTTGAAAAGTCTCGCCTTCTCCTCATGCGCTGCCGTGTCGCCGAAAACGACATCCATGTCCTCCAGGCTCTTTCCGCGTGTTTCGGGAACGAAGAAGTACGTGAATCCCAATGCCAGCAGGCAGAACGCGGCAAAGAAGATGTAAGTTCCGTAGCCAATCGTCTCCAGCATGTCCGGCGTCACAAGTCCGATGATGAAGTTGCACATCCATGTTGCGCTCGTCGTGATGGACATGGCCTTGGAGCGGTTGCCGAGGTTGAAGATCTCGGACGGCAAGACCCAGCCGATGGGCGCGAAGGAGTAGGAGAAGTTGATGTCGTAGATGTAGATAAAGGCGATTCCCGTCCAGCCTGCCGCCTTGTGAGATACCAGGGACGAGCCGTATCCACCGACGATGCCGCCGACGATGATCAGAGAAACGAAGGTTCCGAGAGCGCCGCACATGAGCAGGGGGCGGCGGCCAACCTTGTCGATGAGGAAAAGTGCCGGTAAGGTTGAGAGGGTGTTGACGATGCCGTAGACGCCCGTGGCTAGGAGAGATGTGGTCTTGCCAGACAGCCCCAATTGACCAAAGATAGTGGGAGCGTAGTAGATGATAGCGTTACAGCCCATGAACTGCTGGAAGAACATGATGCAGCATCCAACAGACAGCCGCTTGAATGATGGCCAGGTAGAGACCAGAGATGCGTACTGGGACATGTAAAGCGCGACTCCGGTCTTGCCGGGGTATTTGTCTCGCGCGTAGGACTCCTCAAAGAGAACCTCGGCTTTGATTGCCAGGTATTCTCTGCACAGCAGCTCGGAGTCAATGTGGACCTGTCGGATCCTGGCCAGCGCAGAAAGCGCCTTGTCTTCCTGTTGACGCATGAGGAAATACCTCGGCGATTCGGGGTAAAAAAGCATCCCCACGCCGAGAATGAGTGCTGGCAGGATCTGCAGAGCCAGTGGAACTCGCCACGAGGCTTCACTCTGCCCTGTACAGCCGTTTGCGCCGACGTCTGTGCGAGGATCAAATTCCGGCTCGGATGCAGAGCCGCCGGTGTATGCAATGCTCGGGTCGCATCGCGCGCCTCCAATGTACTGGGTACCGTACTCAAGCCAGTAGCTGATCAGGATGCCCAGGGTAATGCTCACTAATGCAATTAGCATGAAAGCCCGACCATCTTAAAGGCCACGCACATTGCTGTAGAACCACCAGCGTGCCACGGATTGCGGGTGTTGAGACCTCCGACATGTACATGGGCACAATCATGGTGAGCATTCCGACTGCAAACCCGGCGATGGCGCGCCCTGTCACTGTGAGCATCTGCACGAGCACGCGAGCGGCATACACACCGGCAAAAATCATGGCCACGGAATTCGCACCGGCCTGGAGGGCGGAGCCGAGCGTGAAGATGACCACGGCCACCAGCATGGATCCCTTTCTGCCAACGCGGTCTGCAATGGGCCCGTTGACCAGTGACCCGAACCAGGCAAGCAGCAGAAGACTCGAGACGAACCAGCCCTTGAAGCTGCTGTCCAAGTAGATCCGGGGGAACTTTGCGGCAAACGACTCCATGGTCAGAACTCCCGAGACAACGCCCTGGTCGTAGCCGAAGAGAAAGCCGCCGAGGGAGGCGAACTGGTGCAGGAGTCAGCTGCTGTGCGCTATTCAGCTACGCGCGGCGCTCACCGATGCCAAGCCTAGGATATATGGGTTCTCGCGCAGTTGGCGCATGACGCCTTTGTCAGACGAAGCGTACAGCTCCGTGCCCGATTCTTGGTCCGCCATTGTGGGAGTCGCAGGTGTGGAAGATGCCTGACCGACGGTCTCGCGGAGCGCAGGCCACTGAGTTTTGTATTCCCCAAAACCTGCTGGATGCGGAGACCCACCGCGCGTTCTCGTGATCATGGTTGCGGGGAAACTTGTTGTTGTGGGGCCCCAGTGGGATGCTCGCTGCGCCGCGAGCCAATGGGGCGCTCCAACCCCAGACGGCCACCACTTTCACAGCAACCGGAGACCGGTCTTCAGCTTGTGGCTTTACTCTGACAGCCATCGTCAGTTGCATCATACAACGGAATGGGGGCGGCCTGGCCATCAAAACCAGGCGATAGACCGAAGACAGCGGAGATATCCAGCGGTTTGAGCAGTCGGGAGCAAAACGGGCAATTCTTAGCGCCGCACTGGTGCCAGGATCTCGCCATGCGGAGATTGGGGTCGGCGCTTATCTCCAACCTTGTTGCTGCAAATAAGCTCAACATGGTTTCAGCCTTATCAATACTGCACTCTTGAGTGTTGCTGTTCAACCGCTCGTGCATCTGTCGCTTCAGCCATGCACAACTCAACAATAGAAGCACCAAGCAGACTCACATCCTTCTCGCCGCAATTCCTTCCTCTTTCTATTCATTTTTGTGCAGCGAAGTTCCAGTGATGAGCGAGTGCTACGACCTCGCTGGCAATCAGCTCTCCATTACCTACGGAAAATGCAGTGGCACTCAGGACGGCGCAGCTGCCGCTTGCTGCGCAAGCAGCAAAGACATTTTTATGGGCAGGCATTCTTTCAGGGCAAGTGACTTGGGAACAAACGCCGGTGTCAATTCTAAAGTCTATAGTATTTACAATCTAGGTACAAACAGTCCGACAGACAGGAGAAAGCCAAGGATGAATCTATCAACCAAGAATCCGAAAACACAAGCCCAGAAGAAACCCGTAGTAGACGATGAAACCACCCGATAATGCTGGCAGAAGAGGGGGTTGCGAGCATGGATGGCTTAGATCCAGGCCTTGCCGAGGTTGCTCTCGAAGTTGCCGTTCTTGAAGGGCACGTTCGCGCTGCCGAAAGACGTGTCCTGGAGAGCCCTCCTGGCGGGCTCGGGCAGGGTAGCCCAGTCGACCATCCAGAAGTCGCGGCCAGGGCTGGTCTTGAACTGAAGCTCGTGGTTCCTGGGGAAGTTGGTCATGTATTCGACCTGGAGGCGGCTGCCGTCGCGCATCTGCGGGTTGGTGGTCTTCTTGTAGCTGCCGTGGCCAGAAGCAGCAGCACCGAAGACACGAGGGTTGGCGTTGGCCGCTGTGCAGGAAGTCAGCTATTGTCCAGTTTGGGGTATCAAAGTAGAGGAGAGGAGGTGACTGACGGTTATCAATCCAGACAACAACGTTCTCCCAGTCGTGACGGTGTCCACCGTTGGCACCACCGTCGGAGATCTGGTCCTTGGGCATGTACCAGGAGTACATGATGGCGTAGCGGCCATTGTGCCAAGCACCTCTGGCGTAGGTCTGGCCCCTGCGGTCATCACGGCAGCCGGCAGTGGCACCGCCGGAGTTCTGAAGACCACCGCTGTGTTGAATGTCAGCTGATGCGCATTTGCGAAGGGAGCTGGAAGAGTTCTCACCTGGTGTCACCGCGGGCGTTGACGGCGGTGTACGACTGGCAGCCGTGAGCAATGTGGAGGAACGGCTCGTAGCGGCGAATGGCGTTTCCTTCAGTGCCACCACGGACGCTCTCCGGCATGGGCCAGAGAGAGTCGTGAGCGACGACAGCGCGCTTCTCGATCTGCTCGGCGGCAGCCTCGGGGGCAGCAGCAGGAGCAGCCACAGCGCAGGAAGCGGCGGCGATCATGGCGATGAAGTTGTTGAAATGCATTTTGGATGTTGGTTGTTGATTCGTAGCGATTGACTGTGGGTAAGAGTGTTGTTGGCTTTAATGAGTGAAGCTGAATGAGAGGCTGGTTGGTGATGATTGTACAGTGAGGGAGACTGCATCTTATATAGCCGTCTGTCTCTCTGTCCGACTTCAACTGGCGTATGGAAGTTTGAAGCTACCAGCAGGCACATGTCTCGGCACCCACAGCTCGGCCGCGGTAGTAGCTGCGCAAGGGCCCGTTGGTGATACTCGGTTTTGTTCCGTTTCGTTGTCTGACCTTGGAAGGACTTGGCGACCGTTTCCTGCATGTGGCGGCTGTCAGAAGTGCTCTTGGCTTGCGAGCTCAGCCCTGTGCTACTGTCACGTTATTGTGAGCCGACACAATGGTGTTGTGCCGGTAGCCCGTATTCAGATGGACCGAGCTTGGCCTAGCTGACATCATGGTCCTGAACGAGGCGTTGTTGTACGAAATCGATCCGCAAACATGATAAGTCGTGGAATCACACAGATCAAATGTTACAACGAGATTCATGGCAGTTTGGTCCAAGCAGACGCCTCCCCTCCCATGACCCGTCCAGCTGTTGCAGTATTTTGTGAATGGGCGACGTGCAGGAAACGTGGTGAAGCGCACATGAGCCCCAAACGGTGGTTCGAGTACAAATGAATAGGTGAAACGGCCGTTGGAAGGCTGTCACGAATCAGATAGTTGACTCGGTGTCAAGCCTCTGAACTCTATTTTGGAGTTAAAGTTCAACGTTCTTCTAGCGTTGCGTCTAGAAGATATTCCGCCGTTTCTGGCTCCCAACTGTGGCTGAGCCATTCCGTATGCTAGTCCGCAATGGGGGGCGTCTGTTTCAGCACAACTACACCACCACTGCATTTAGTATAGCAGACTATAGCCACCACTGTACCTCGGAATAATGCTGCTTGGCGGATCAAGTAAAAGCCAGGCAAGTTGCAGTACCTAACGGGCTGCGTAGACCGAAGATGATGCTGGCCGTATTCGAGAGCAGCCAGCATACAGGGCTGATTCATGCATGGCCGCACCAGCACAGGTCAGTGAACCCCACCATGCAGCTTTTAGCTCCTATTTCGGCCTGGATGATCGAACCATCCAACCCGATTACAAACCTGATCCCATCCGCTGATTCTATGGTTGTTCCAGACGCATAGCCTTGGCATTTCCCCGCCACATCCGTATGCGTATCGAGAACGAATAGCGAGATTGAGTCCTTGGCGGAGGAGATTTCTCCACTATACGCAACGCCATCCTTGGCATCGTCGCCGACGGCGCCGGCCACGCGAACTTCAACGCCTCCATGCAGAAGGTAAGTACTTAGACCAAAAACGGTCATGCACGTGGTTGTTCTGCACGCTCCGGCAGCTTTCGGCTGCCAAGATTTCATTTCGAATTTTGCTCACATCCCACAGCGGTCACCTTGGTCCTCCGTGTCTTTGCAGCATTCTCTCCTGAGATGATCCGAGAATGGCCAGTGCAGGTAGCTGTGCAGTTGCTGTCAACAAATCCATCATGTCAGCATCATACCTACTCAAGCGATGCTGGTCTTCCGCTCAAAATGTGAGATTCGCAGCACTGGAATTGGGAGCTTCTACAGCCAATTGGGAAATATGATTGCTGTGCTTCTCAACTCAGAGGGAGTTGTTGAATCAGTGAAAGGAAATGCGCATCCTCCAAGGCCTTGTGTTCTCGCGGCTGATGTCATGTAGTCCTTCTGTTTCTTTGTTGTCCATGCCTTAGACATTGTTTACTCCATCACTTAATCAACACCTCGCCATGGAACAAAGAACGCGCGAGACTGCTTTATCCACACAACACACCAGACTTTGCTCAACAATGTGAATCGTCGTTCTATTTAACTGTATTAATCTTTCTGGAGCATTTTATACTCCGAAAACTTCAAGCCCTCCTTGATACCGACAGGTCGGACATAGCGAGAATCTCACTACAATATCTCAGCCGCCACGCAAGTCCTCCCCCGACTAATTTTCCAAGCAACCAGACCTATCAGACATCTCCACGCATCCACCGACAATGACAACCCCGGACCCCCTCTGCCTCCCCTACAACCAACGGTCCGCTCTCCTCACCGGCCCCACCGTCTCCCTATCCCTCCCCCAATCCAGCATGCCCACCCTCCACACCATCCCCTCAGTCCCCCGCCGCATGCTCTTCGCCTTCTCCCGCCTAGCCGCCTTGCGCCTCTCCGTCACCGACGGCGTCAGCATCACCACCACGACCCCGCCCTCCAGCCCGCCCACCACGCCACCCACCTACCGCACCATCACCCTGCCCACCGACGCTTGTCCGATCGGCAGCCTCGAGTACCTCGTGCTCTGGATGAAGGCGTCGTGCCGCAGCCGCTCGGCGGTGCCGATCGTGCCGGCGGCGCCGGAGCCGCGGCCGGACCGCTGGCGGTGGGTGGCGGGCGCGCTGCGGGCGGCGCGCGCGCTGGACGCGCCCGAGGCCGAGCGGCTGCTGGTCGCGTGGGTGAAGCGGCGTCTGGCGGGCGCGGCGCTGGGCGCGGACGCGTTCAGGGCCGCGGTCGAGGCGCTGGAGGGCGTGGATGGCCGGCTGGTGCAGGTGTGCTTGCGGGGCGCGGCGCGGTTCGCGCAGCTGGGGCGGTTGGAGGAGAGGGTGGAGATTGAGGCGTGGTTGAGGGCGGAGCGGCCGGGGTTGTGGGAGCTGTGGGAGGTGTTTGGGGAGAGGGCGGAGGTGGGGAGGGAGCTGATGGAAGAGAGGCGGAAGGTTGCTGTTAAGAGGCTGAGGGAGAAAGCGAGAGTTGAGAATGATATGGTTGAGGAGAGGATGGCAAGGGAGGCGGAGGAGAGGCTGGAGAGGCAGCGCAGGTTGGCGGGGCTCATTGAGTGAATCTGCATGTACGAAGGGGTGCATTCCCCGCTTCACTGAGATTGAAGTCAAGTAAAATTTGAGAGAATCACAACAAATAGAGTTTGATACTTGTAGAATACTTCCAAAGCGACTGAAAATTCCAATGTTTTCCTCACAACCTCCAACGTCGCGGCATCTGGTTTGACGTGCGCATTGTGTTCCGGAGCTGGCGACCCATCGGGCTCGAAAATAATCATAGTACCAGTGTGGGCGCAAGGCACAGAAAATCTTTCTCTTATTTCTTACTATGCACTACAGACCACAATATGGTAAATGCAATGATGCCATAATTATCTTTTGGTTGGTCGCAACGACTTTCTCCATCAGTGCTATGTCAGACTGAGCAGCCTCAGATAGTACATACTCTGAGACTGACAGGTTGGAGTTTGTTGATAAGAACATTCAGGTCTTTCTACTCATAACAATTTTGTATTCCAGTGATGCTATCTTGTCCACGGTCCCTCCATTCAGCCGAGAGTTTCAGCAACGATGCTGACGTCTTATGCCTGCTCCTTCCACCGAGCCTCGGCGGGCTTTTGGCTTATAAATTATTCTGAGTTAGAAATTGGACGAAAATTCATACCGACTGAGGGATAACTTAGCATTATCGAAGGGTCTGTTTGCGCTCATTTGGGGATCACTTAGACTCGATTTGAGGTGTTTTGTTCGTACACCTCGTCAACAGTATGATACCAGCTTGTGAGACTTTCTTAGTAAAAGATTCAAAAGCAGGAAGATATGATTTGGCAGTATGATATTTTCAACGGGACTCTCTCGAGGTAGGTGGGGGGTTGCGCCATTCTCCGTCCCCGCACCACACGCCTTGGCTTCTGTGGAGGTGCAGGGAATGGTGAGCTTGTACATCGTAGCACGCAGGTCCCAGAAACTCAGAAGCCAAACACACAACACCCTACCCGTGTACAAGCTTTGGCAATCACAGGGTTACAATTCGCAATTGGCCGCCCTCTTACCTTATCAGGCTAGGCCTGACTCATTCGGTAAGGCAGCGCGAAGCCGAGCGGCATGCCCACCCGCCGCCGGAGCTCGGAGCCGAATACCCACCACCACTCTTGTCCATCTTCGGTATCGGGATCCGAGTCAGGCTGGAGCACGCATTATAGGTGGAGGCAAGCGTGACGCATCCCTACTTAAATCCCCCATGTTGCGCCAAACTTCAGTTTCACCTCCATTCTAATCCTCAATAGCGTTGTGTCTTTCCAAAACCATCACAGCACAACCCCTGTAAGAGATTCAAGATGGGATCAATCAGCGAAAGAGTCGAGGCCTTCCCAAATGTGCCTCAGGGCCCAAAGGACAATATGTATGACCTGAAGGTGCGGCTGGTTTCGGACACGACGCCTGACAAGGTCGACTTGGGCGCGGGAGTTTACCGCGACGAAGTCGGACGATATTACGAGTTGCCTGTGATTCGAAAGGTATGATAAGCTCCAAAGGCCGGAGAAACCTCCGAAGCCATGATTGGGCAGGCGTGAATCAGGGAAGTGGACCAAAGTTGCTGACGGAGCCTTCATCAACACAGGCAAAGATCATCCTTGAATCTCAACCACCGGATCACGACGTAAGTCTCACCGTTTTTCCAAGGCCAAATGGACTAGCTAAAGGAGAATTCAGTATGGTGGCCACACTGGAGACCCGAAGTTTGTTAAGCTTGCTTCTGAAGTCATCTTCGGCAATGACAGTGAAACACTGAAGGCGGGAAAGGTAAGTATTTAAGATATTCTCATAAAACGCCATTTTACTTAAAGCTCCTTGCTTCTCCTCAAACTCTCCTGAACTTCTCTCTTGTGATTCCCTTCTTCTTCCTCGTCCCTTCCACCCGTTCTCTCCTCCAGCCCGGCCAGCTCCTCACGCTCCCAACCCACAGGTCGCCAGCTCCCTCACCATCGCCGGCACCGGCGCCGTCCACATCGGCGCCGTCTTCGCATCGCGCTTCTTCGCCACGCCCGGCACGCCGCTCAACGTCTACATCGGCGTGCCCGCGTGGGGCAACTACAACCCGCTGTTCGCCCACGCCGGCCTGAACCCCATCACCTACAACTACTACGACGCGAAGCAGAAGCGCGTCGACTTCGCCACCCTCCTCTCCACCATCGCCGCCGCCCCGCCGCGCTCCGTCTTCGTCCTGCAGGGCGTGTGCCACAACCCCACCGGCCTCGACCTGACCAACGAGGAGTGGATCCAGGTGGCCGACGCCCTGGCGCTGGGCGGGCACCTTCCGTTCTTCGACGTTGCGTATCAGGGGTTTGGCGTGGGGTTGGATGAGGATGCGTGGGCGGTGCGGGAGTTCGTGAGGAGGGGCCAGGAGGTCATCGTGGCGCAGAGCTTCTCGAAGAATCTGGGGCTCTACGGCGAGAGGGTGGGTGTTGTGCACGTCGTGACGGGCGATGAGGGGACGGCGAAAAACGTGGCGGACCAGCTGAGGTGCTTCGCGAGGTGGGACTATTCGAGTCCGCCGAGGTACGGCGCGACGCTGGCGAATATCGTGCTGGAAAACTTTTGGGACGAGTGGTGAGCGTTTCTTGACCTCTTCTTTGCTTCTGTTTGTGAATCTGGTTAAACACATGTTTCTTGAGAATTGGAGAGGACAGGGAGAACTTGTACCCTACTAATGCCGTTTCATAGGCTAGAAAATCTGAAGGCGATGAGGGAGCGGCTGCAACAAACCCGGAAGCACTTGCACAGACTACTCACAGAAGAGCTCAAGGTCAGTCCTTCCGGAAGCAAGATAGACCTTCGGCTACTGATGCAGGAGTTGGTAGACCCCGGGAAATTGGGAGCATATTCTCTATGAGACTGGGCTCTTTTCGTAAGTTCTCTACCTCATTCCATGTATTCATGCTATTATGCTGATGAAGTGAAGACTCTTGGCTCTCAATGAGGCCCAGGTCAAGAGAATCGGCTCTGAGTTCCACATCCATTTCCCAACCAACGGACGTATTAACGTTGCTGGGTTGAACGAAGCCAAAACTGAAAGGCTTGCGAGGGCCATTGATAGTGTTCTTCGATAGTCAAGTGTAGTGTGAGGCAGTTTCGCCTCAATGGTAACGGATCCAATTCAATATATCATGATGATTTCGGTAAGATGGTCAGTGAGAAAACACTGAATTGATTGTGTTATTGATTAGCAGTTCTATTTATATGACAAAGGTCGGTACAATTTAGGCAGCTATGCAGACACTCAAGCATTCATGCTGTGTACACCTACCTGATTCAGACAAAATTATGTTCACAAAGTATTTTGAGCAGGTCAATGACAGCATTCCCGTCATTTTCTTTGATAATTTTTCTGTGGATTGCTTGTTACCTTGGAGGAAGACCACTATCCAACTATTCGTATCGATGTTTGTCACGTGATTGAAGCTTCTGAAAAGGTCAATTTCAAGGGGTGGCTATTAACGCAGCTACGACAGAGGAAGCATCCAGTAATTCCGTTAATGAATTTTTCTCCTCTCCCTCCTTTCGTTATCTTGTTTGAGGTCGATGATTGGCTTGTATAGCGTATCATGTGTTGTATTCCGTTATCGGATCAGGGCTCCGAGCGACATAAATAGTAACACTCATTCGTTGCTGCCTGGTAGGGCCTATCAACCTCTTTCCCTCAAATTCACGTCTATTTCGAAACAACGCCCCTTTTGTACCGCTATTCCAACCGGTGGTCGTCGCTGCCGTGACAAGCATGGCAAGTCACGAAGCGGGCCTGTGCCGCCAGCAAGGTTGCGTCTACCTTCTGAGTTCCAACAACTTCCAGGTTGGCAAACCAGAAGATGGAGTCATGGGCACCATGGGTTACCACAAATTTTACAAGGCTACTGAAGCTGAGTACGAAGAGTACTTCTACGAACAATGCACCCAGTGCGAAGAAGAACAAGGCCTCGTCGCAAGCGAGACGGAAATCTGCCTCCATTGCCGACACTTGCGACTACGTCATTTCTTCGTCTGCACTTCCCTACCCGGGGAGAGATATCGCTCACTGAGATTACGCCTTGGGAACCTGGAAGAACTCCGACAGCGTAGCGAGAATTGTGTGTTCTGCAACCTGATCTGCGCTGCCGTAGAGACGCAGTGTATCGCTGCGAAGGATCTACTGGAGGAACGACTTGACAACATGTTTCCAGAGTTATATTCCACCGAGAGAAGTGTATATCTCTCTAGAAACCGGAGGACGGAAATCGTATACGCGAAGAGTTTCCTCGGTGAAAATGCAAGGGGGATACAGAAAGTAGACAGCACGCCTTTGACCGTCCATATCGAAACGTTTACTACCACGCCGCAAGCTAGCTTATCCAAAGAAGGTCTCCGGAAAGCAGCTGTGTCAATCGACCGCACGCTGTCATGGGAGAAAGTAAAGGGATGGCTGGAAGAATGCGACTCCAAGCACCAACACGAAACACAATTGGAAAAGGCATCAGAAATCATTCTGCCTCCTGGGTTCATGGTACTAGACGTCAAAAACAAGTGTATTGTGGATGGGACGCCAGACTGCCGGTACATCGCGTTAAGCTACGTATGGGGTGCGTTTCAGCCGGGAGACTTGGCCACGACCAAATCGACCATTGACTTCCTCAAGAAGCCTGCAAGTTTGAACAAGGAGACGGTCCCAGCGACCAT
Organism: Neofusicoccum ribis; assembly: GCA_021436925.1. Taxonomy (NCBI): domain Eukaryota; kingdom Fungi; phylum Ascomycota; class Dothideomycetes; order Botryosphaeriales; family Botryosphaeriaceae; genus Neofusicoccum; species Neofusicoccum ribis. The sequence goes on from JAJVDC010000242.1 coordinate 24,012, forward strand.
CTGGGACTCTTTGGCCGTATGTCAGGAACTTGACGTACCTTTCCTCTGGGTTGACCGTCTGTGCATCGTGCAAGACGGCGAAGCTCAGAAGATGGAGCAGATCAACGGCATGGACGCAATATATTCTCGCGCGTACATCACAATCTGTGCAGTCGGAGGCGCACACTCAAGAGCTGGACTTTGCGGTACCACAAACACGCCTCGCTCACTCCAACAGGGCTTCGTGCGCATCGGCAATCTTGGATTGGTGACAGAGCTGCCAGACACACGAGTCTGGAGGGGAGAAGCATGGTGGAAGCGAGGCTGGACTTACCAGGAATACGTACTTTCTGGGCGAAGCCTTCTCTTTACCCCCTGGCAGGTATCTTTCGAGTGCGCCGCTGGTGTTCTCTTCGAGGGACCTACCAACGAGATGTCTATCGGCGATTGGGAACATCCGATTAACAGCACGACGTTTGATCGATATGAAGGCATCGTCCGCGAATATAACAATCGTATCCTCTCCTGGCAATCAGATGTATACAATGGCTTCATCGGCGTATTCAAAAGCCTTTACCGGAACCTTGACCAGTTCATTTATGGGTTACCCGCGGTAGACTTCGACAAAGCCATTTTGTGGGATACTGAGACACTTCTCGATGGGATGATCCCTAGATATACTGAAAACAATGTTCGTCTGCCAAGCTGGTCTTGGGTATGCTCCAAGGGCAGAACATCAGTTAGCCGCGGCTTCTTCGCATCACTTGCCCGATGGAACTCATGGGACGAAAAACGAGGAATTACGCCTATCTGTGCAGGAGGAAGCACAAGTGACAACTTGGAATGGCTGGAAGGAACTGGCACTAACCGCCGTGGAGGCGCAGAGTACTCAGAGCGTTTACTCTCTTGTCTCATGGGCCATGGGATGCATTGAAGCGCCAGCGCCAAATTTGCTCGCAGACGGAATGTGTTTTTCATCACTTCAAGACAAAATGCAAGATATTTGGCCGACCTACCAACACTTTTGGGACGAAGCCCATGGTAGACCCAATCCCTGGATTTGTACCAACCCGGACAAATTGGAACTTGTCAAAGCAGCCCCTGGGAGAATTTTACTTCGGGCGGCAGTGGCTACGCTCAAAATTGAGGAAGGAGTCGGCTCGAAGCGCATGCTTCGTGCACCAAATGGCCACCTCGTAGGGCAAGTCAATGCACACTTCAACAACTTAGACTCATTCGAGGGGAATTCGTGCCAATTTGTGGCTCTGTCAGTCTGCTCAGCTGTGTACGACTTGTCCGACCTTTTCCAAAAAGACGGAACCCTGGGATTGGATGCTCTACCGACTCGGAACTTTGAAAAACCTCCGTAAGTAGACCTTCGTCTTTTCTGAAACGAACAAGCGAGCTAAAGATGCGTCAAGTGGTCCAAAAGGCTACCTCGAAAACGCGCCAGATATTCTGGCATCGAGAGTTCTCAGCTCTGACGTCACCTTCTATGATGACGAAGAGTACCCACTTCTTCCTCCTCCCGCAGTGAATGTCATGATGCTTGGTTGGCGCGGGGATGTTGCCTATCGCATATCGCTGGGCTTTGTGTTGCTAGTCCAGTGGGTAAAACTCAAATCGGAGTTCCGGACGATTGTTCTTGAATGAAGCGTGGTTATTGGAACAAATCTCTTTAAGGTGTCGAGATATTCTCTTCAACCCAAGGAGGTGTTGCGGCGTAGGTGATTTGTAATTAGGTTATGTCAACCACATTAGCCCGCAATCACGTGTTTTACTCTTAGCTCAACGCTATTACGCTAGCCTCCATACTACCCCTTTTTCTTACCTTCTTACTACAACCGAGGTTACTATAATAGCTCCCGTATTCTTCCGAACGCGTAGTATATAGTCAGCTTAGACAGCTTTAATTTATAGGACAGCGGCGGCTACTTTCTCGCACCGTTCGACAGGTTAATGGGAATTTGGACATGAGTGGATTATTCCTTATTTGATGTGGTTAACACATAATTTACAGACGGACGAAGTCGCTGAGAAGTTCGTCCGAAGTGGCACACCGTGATTTGGTCCAATTTTTCAACACCCGTACGCGCGAGACCCTCTTGAACGGAAGTCTCGTAGCCTTTCTGCTTGCTCACTCCCCTATTAGTAGCTTAAGCCTAAAGATGCGGGGGTCAAAACTTAGCCACCGCAACGCCGTTACGGGAGCACTCGTGGAGTACCGACAAGGCTGAAGCCACGCCCGAATCTAAGGTCGGAAGCGGGCACCCCATCACTTCCTTTCAATTTATCTTTTCTCCAACGCTTCCATACTCAACTCCACGTAAAATCCATTCCCAACCCCATCAACGCCTCCTCCCACGGAAAGAACCCATTCCCCGGCCTCTCCCTCGCCCCCGCCGCGCCACAATACCCATCCATATCGTGCTTCAGCCACGTCTTCTCCGCCAACACCTGCGCGACTGGCAGCGTGTTCCCGTACCAGTCCTCATCGACCAGAACCGCGTACTTGCGCAGCACGTGCAGCCTCTCCGCATCGGACGACGCGTGGCAGCTCGCGATGAACCACGGCCAGATGGAGCAGGTCTTGGCGTGCTCGCCGGGCTTGTCGATGACCTCCATCAGGTCGAGGATGCTGCGCACGCAGGCCTTGACGGTCGAGCTGCGCTGCCACACGTCGTCCTCGAGGTACTGCAGCAGGATCACCGCGGTGAGGCGGTACGTCTCGGCCATCTGCTCCGCCCGCTTCGCTCGCTCGGCCGACTGCCGCACCTCGTGCTCTGTGGCGGTTCCGGTGTTGGAGGCAGATGTTGCTGTCGCAGGCACCAGCTGCCTGATCATCCGGAGTGTGTGTTCGGTCGCCTCCTTCCACGCGCGTATCTCGGTGCGTTTGTCGTGATAGCGCAGCCAGCGCCGCACCTGTTGGACGATGTCGAAAATGACGCGGACCAGTTCTGTGGAGCAGCCGCTGACGCAGTTGATCTCGCGCTCCGGGCGGTCGATCTTCGTTAGCCAGAAGGAGGCGGCCTCGACCATCTTGACTTCGTTTGCTGGGTTATCGAGAGCAGAGTAGGCGAGGATGACGCGAGGTGCAAAGTACTGGCCTAGGTAGGAAAGCAGGGCGTTGTCGGTCGATGAGAATACTCGTTGTGACGGTAAGTTAATGAGCTGGCGCACACCATAGAAGTGCTTGCGCCAGTCGCCTTGGCGGTCATCCGGCAGGTCACAGAAGCACAGCATCAGTACCGACGCCACGATCTCGGTCTTGGAGAGTGAGTGTGGTTGATGGTTGAGAGCGTGGAAGAGTGCGGCCAGCACGGAGCCGCGGTAGTCAAGCGCGACCGTCAGGTAGTTGGGGTTGCGAGGCTTGAGGTGGTTTGCTGAGAGTGCCAGTACGGCGCGCAAGAGAAGGGGCGAGTGCTAGGTGAGCGGAACAATCACATTATCATAGGTGTTGTTGTTGCTGTCTATTAGGGCGTACATAGGGCATATTTTCCTGGTGTCTAAGCATGGTCAGAGCTCCCTTAAATCGAGAAATTTTAGCGGCAGACCTTACAGTATTGGAATAAATGTGTATCGACTTCTGTCATCTCAGGCATTGTAGAGAGGCCAATTGGTGGTAAGGGGCAAGCCGCATCCATAAAGCTCTGCAATGGTGACTCTTCGGGTTGAAGGACCAACGGGTTGCGCCGGGTGGGGCTGAAGCTTGGGCTTAAATCATCAAATGTCGTGTTCAGGAACGGCCAGCATGTGCTTGCCCTTTTGGATTCGACCAAGGCTCCTTGGCTGTTCTTGTCCTCTGCACTCGCGTTGGATTGGCCGGCATGATACTGGGGCCCATCGCTGAGCCATTTCACATGTTCACCATAGGTGCATGACTGGCCGCTTTTCTGGCAGCGTTGGCATTCCGGCCGAGTTTCTGTGATGTGATCAGTAACATTTCAAAGAGCGTTCGAGGGGGCTTGCTAGTACCATCGCACTTTACCTTCCGCCGGCGGCAGAGTGCGCAGCCAGATCTTGATCTGAGGACTCGGCGTCGTCCGTAGAGAGACTGCTGCGACTGCATTGTATATGGTAAGACTGAGGCCCTGGTTCGAGTGGAGTCCTCCGGGGAGAGAATTGGAGAAGGGTGGGTGATGCGGCACAGCAACCGTGTGTACCGTAGATCATTTATTCGAGCACTCGGAAACTTTGCCCCCACTTCACGGTTGCCTGTCACCGCCAGACCCACTGTGCCCTGAGACAAACCATCAGCTCAATATCCGCTCGGTCACTCATTCCTAATTTTTCGGATTTGAGCTCGCAGCTCGCTCCGGCGTAAGCATACCGAAAGGAACGGTGTCGCTTCAACAATGGCGTGCCTTTATATCAATTAATGCTTCTTGGTTCTAAGTGTTGATCGGACGATGTCTTCTAAAAGGGTGTCGGCCCGATATCGAAATGTATGAGCTGAGGGGAAAGGACCGTCTCAAACGTGGGGAGCTGGGGCTTCCCTTCGCCGGGTTTCTGTCAAGCGGGGGCCATATTGTGCCCAAAGAACTCGTGATACTGGACTTCGTATATTAGCAGGACGTATAGTAGGCTCCTTGACTTAAGGTTCACATGTAAAATAAAGACCGCTGTTGACTTGTAATGCTGCGGCTGTGACACATCAGGCGAATAGAGAGACAGCTTGCAGAAAGTTCGATTGCAATTGCCGAAGACGTCGAAAGGGGATTGAATGCAACTGGTTGTAAAGTCTTGAGAAGGCGCATAAATCATCCGAATTCATGCAGGAATGATGTCGCAACCCGTAGTTCTGGCTAACATCAACATCATGTGGTGCACACCGGAGAAATAAGATGCGCTTTGCTCACAGAGCAGCCTTGCCAGCCAAACGCCACGACTCAGCATTGTGATCACGAGTGATTCTCCCCTCGTCCGACAACTTATCGAGCACCTGAAGCACACCCCTTTCAGCGGCCTGGTGTAACGTCTCCGGGACATCTTTGTAGATCTCTTTCACGATCTGCATTGATGTCCAGCCGCCCGCGTTGGCCCCGACATCGCCATTGGTCTTGGCCAGAACCTCGACGACCTGCATCTCCCGTTCTTGCCTGTGCTTGATGTACTCTAGAACTTTGGCTTTGCCGTCCTGGATAGCGGGGCCGTGTCCAGGGTACGCACGGCCGGAGAACTGTTGGGACATGCGGCCCAGGCTGTCCATATACACAGCCAGATCCTCGAAGACGGCAGTGCCGGAGCCAAGCACGTTGTCTCCCGTAAACATGGCATCCTCCTCTTCCAGAACCAGGGCCATGTGGTCCGTTGTATGGCCAGGACAGTGGAAGGCTCTCAATGTGGCACCTTCGGTCTCGAACCGCTGACCGTCAGAGATGTCCAACTGGTCCTCATCCGGCTGGTTCTTGTAGATCTTGGTGGTTGGGGAGAAGGAAAGAAGGTCGGGAACGCCCTTCACATGATCGGGATGCCAGTGCGTGAGGATTGCATGATCTATTGAAGCGTTCTCATCCCGAAGCACTTGCTTGAGCGAGTCTATCCAGGCCGGCATGCCCTGGCCCGTGTCGATGAGGAGACGTTTGGGACCTTGGCCCACGAGATAGGTGTTTGTGCCTGAACTCATACGTCACTAGCCGGCTCGCACGGAACACCAGATTCACGGAGCGATACCTTGAAGCGTGAACTGTAGAACCGTTAGCTTCCCGAACAAAGAGCGCGACCGCGGCCTCGGGCACCTACCTTTCCAGGATTCCCGCCGAGAATGCGGATAACGCTGGGGCTAAGGCGCTCAACAGCGGGCAGCGCGGCGAGAGTGGACGCCATGGTGGAGGAGAGTCTGCTCACGGCACCTCGCATCAGCGCGCATGGTGGAGGGTGATGGTGCGCGCTGCGGAGGCGGTTGCGCCATGCGTAGCCGCGCAAACGCCTCGGCTAGATGATCACTGATACGGCTGGCGGGCTTTGGCCAGCTAAACCCCGACGCCCTCTCGCTTAGCCCTAGCGCGGGCTCCAAGACGGAAGGGATCTATCGCCTGGCCTGCTGCAACTTAGACCACCAAGGTGTCTAAGTTGACGCTGTGGATAAAGCCTCCGCGAATCTTCCGAGAGACCAAATGGGTTCCATCCAAGACGACGATGACGTGCCGTACGTCTCTTTCGCCGTCCTCACCCACGACTGACAACGCCAAAATTTTCCTGCCCAAAATGGTCACTGACAGGAGCCCAACAGCCAGCTCTCCGCCCACGCGCTCGGAGCGCTCCAGGAATTCTTAGGCGAGCGTGACGAGCGCGCGAAGAAGTTCGAGGAGCTGAAGTCCGCCGCCGAAGATGAGTTCGACGAGAGCAAGCAGCCACTGTCCATGGAAGCGTTCACCGAGGACTGGAATGCCAGCCAATTCTGGGCACGATAGGAGCTCTTTCGCCACCCGGAGAGAATGTTTGTATTAATATGGCTACTAGTACAACGACGAGACGGCCACTACCCTAGCCAAGCAGCTGCTCGACAAGGCAACTGACGACACCAAGATTGCAGTTGTCTCGGCGCCTAGCGTCTTCATCCAGCTCAAGAATCTTCTCGTGCGTCGGCACCTACTCCGCGTTCGGGGGTGTCTTCCCGGCTGACCGCCCTAAAACACAGAGATCTCCGGATTACAAGATCCGCCCAGAAGTCAAGCTGCTCGAATTTGATGAGCGGTTTGGAGTCTTCAAGGAATGGGTGGCCTATGACTTCGCCCATCCGACGCGTCTGCATCGTATGGTCGCCCTGATTAAACAACAAAACAGCCTAGTACCGAACACTAACAGACGAGCATAAAAGCAAGCCTGAGGGGCCAATTCGACCGCATTATCTGCGACCCTCCATTCATCAGCATTGACTGCCAGACGAAAGGTAAGCACCACTTTAACACCAGTCCATTTCTGCCACAGAATTACTCACAGTGGCGCACAAAGCCGCCCTCACTGTCCGTTGGCTGGCGAAATTCTGGGACCCAGCCACGCTGCGGCTGATTATCTGCACGGGTGAACGCATGGAAAGTATGATGGGCAAGCTCTATGGCAAAGCTGGGGTGCGGACGACCGACTTCGAGATCCAGCACTCCAATGGCCTCAGCAACGAGTTCCGCTGCTATGCCAACTACGAGAGCAACGTTTGGCAGTGGAGCGCAGAGGCAGAACAGAAGAAGCAAGGAGAGTAGGAAAGCGGGAGCGGTCGGCGAGCGGCAGCTGGTCCGCGTCGGTCGCAAATTCGCCGGGAGGGGAACAATCTTATCAAACAAAAAAGTGCCTAACCCATCTCCGATTGCTCCGGTGCCAGCTCACGTCAGTGAAGGTGATCCCTGCAACTTGTGCTCTCGAATACCCCACCTCCATTCATCCATTCCTCCAGCATCCGAGCCTCTTTCTTTCTTGCCTCAACCCCTCACCTGCACCTCACGTCAAACAGCAATTCGCAACAATGGCCGCTGCCTGCATCTTCTGCAAGATCATCAAGGGTATGTTGCACCGGCGACAGCTCCATCAGCGACATCGCAGCTAACCGCGCGCCGCACCCCGCAGGTGAGATCCCTTCGATGAAGCTCTTCGAGAGCGACAAGACCTTCGCCTTCCTCGACATCGGCCCTCTGTCTCGCGGCCACTCGGTACGCCAAACCCACCCGCACGCCTTTGCCCAACCAATCGCTCCCCAAACGCGCCTCGCGTTTAGTCTACCCATCTATCCGAGCATCATCGGCAGCACCACCACCCCGCAACAGCGCGACGTCCTCACCCACCCCACCACGCCTCCGCACAACTCCACAAGACGCATAATTCTCAAACACACCATTTCCGTGGCTAACTACCCGCGTTGCACATAGCTCATCATCCCCAAACACCACGGCGCCAAGCTCCACGACATCCCCGACGACCAGCTCACCGAGATCCTGCCCGTCGCCAAAAAGATCGCCCAGGCCGCCGGCGCCGAGGACTACAACATTCTGCAGAACAACGGCCGCATCGCGCACCAAGTGGTCGACCACGTAAGTAGCCGTGCCCCCGTCACCGTCCAGGACCGTCTCCTCCCAAATCATCACCACCGAATCCGTCGTCACCAGGTCTCGCCTACAACTCCACTCCTCCATCCACCTGCCGCCTAGTCTCGTCCAGCAGCAGCATTCAGCTAACTCCCGTGTCTTTGTTTGACAGGTGCACTTCCACATGATCCCCAAGCCTAACGAGGCCGAAGGCCTCGGCATCGGCTGGCCGACTAAGGAGGCGAACAAGGACGAGCTGCAGAAGTTGTTTGAGGAGATCAAGGCGAAGATGTGAAGGAGAAAAAAAGAGTGTGTGTTTTGACGGTGGAGTTGTTGATGGGCGGACGAAGGATACCATGGTAGGGAAGTGAGCAAAGGAGTAAAAAGCTGGTTGGGGAGAATCGATGGATGACTTACGTGAAGGTACTGTGAATAGCGGAGAAATCAAAGCAATGATCGACAGTATCAGTCACATCAGTCGTGCATTGTTCATGGTCAGTTGAAGCATTCATCCGGATGGCTTCTCACGCATAGAAACCATTCGTTTAGAACTTGTTCGTTGTAAGAAAGATCAGTTTTAGTCCTTCCTATTTGACTAAGATCCCTTTCTCCGCGCACTACAGGGCTTTATAAAGCCCATTCTCCTATCTCCCTGGCATGAGCACCAGTGCAGATTCTCTCAAGTCAGCTGGCCCCCCGTCCACCAGAAGAACAAAACGAGCTCATCCCCACTCCCGAATAGGATATATTGCCGTCTTTAGAAGACGGATCCCGCAAGTGCTGCCATCACAGTATGTAGCACCTGCAGCAACCATCTGCAGGAGGGGCATGGTCCTCCATGAGGTACTCATCGATGAACTCTCCACGAATGTTCGGGCCGGCATTGATAGGGGACTCGTTGAGCGCACCGGACGAAACGTAGGTGGGGGTTAAGACTGGGCTGCGACTGATTGTTGTCTTCTTGTTGACTGCTGCTGCTGCTACTATAATTTCCCAAAAACATGGTATAATATCATTTAAATCCTTTCATAGAGAACATGAGAAAACCAGGGGTACTTTCGACGAGAACAATGAAAATCCAGCAAGGAATAAAACGCGACATGACGGTGCGATGCAGTGCAGATACGGTTGCTCGCTTGCTCTTGCTCTTACGATCTCTCTTTTGTATTTTGCAAAAACTCACCGCTGCGCTGCCCACATTCCCTGCTGCGTCTCCCTGATGCGCTGCTCCTGTGCGCGGATCATCTCCTCGGTCTGCCCGCGGCCGTCAGCGCGGCCGTCGATGTCCATGCGGTCCTCCTCGCCTTCGACGGGCTGGGGGATGTTAGCGGCGGCGCCGGGTCCTTTGTCGCGGCCGGGCTCGTTGCTACGTGCGCCGTCCATGACGGCGGCACCTCCGCCGGCGCGTAGCTGGTTAATGGCGCGGATGGTGTCGATTGCGGCGTGCAGCGTGCGGCGCGCGTTGAAGTTCTTCTTGACCGTTGGCAGCAGGTCCTCCTTGCCACCGCCCGGCTGCGGCGTGTTCGTCGTTGGGTCCGCAATCCACGGGTGCGACAATGCCTCATGCGACGTCATGCGCTTGTTCGGGTCGATTGTGAGGCAGCGGCGGATGAACTCGCGCGCCGTTTGCGACACCCCGCGCCAGTACTCGAGCGGTGTGAAAGAGTAGTCAGCGACCAGGATCGCCTGCATTTCCTCGAGGTTGGAGTCGCGGTCGAAGGGAGTGTAGCCGCAAAGGAGGAAGTATGTGATGACGCCGATCGCCCAGATGTCGCTGCAGTCAAACGTCAGTCTGAAAGTTCTTGGTGAGTTGCTTTTATAGGAGACTTACACAGGCTTTCCATGACCAGTCTTCTTGAAGATTTCTGGGGCCATGTAGCCAGGCGTGCCGCAGGTGGTCGTCAGCACGTGGAACTGCTCCTCGTCCATGATCCTGCTCAGTCCAAAGTCGGCAATCAAGAGATCCGCATTATCCTCGGGAGTGCGAAACAGTAGGTTCTCAGGCTTCAGATCGCGGTGGACAATGCCGTGGTCGTGTAGGTAGGCCACAGCCGAGAGGGTCGCGCGGATCAGGTCGGCGGCGTCGGACTCGTAGTAGCTGCCCTTACGGCAAATGCGGTCGAACAGCTCTCCGCCCAGCGCGAGATCGGTGACGAGGTACACTGAACGATTGTGTCTGTCAGCGTGACTGCTGGAAAGGATGAGAGGGGCATGGGCCATGCTTACGGTTGTTCATGGTCTCGAAGTAGTCCACCAATGTGAGGATATTCTGATGGCCCATTGAGACTCTCTTAAGCACAGCAATCTCGTTCCGCACCTAGCGACTGGGTCAGGTTCTGCCGCAAGGCTGGAGAGGTGTGGGTACGCGCACCATGTGTTCTCTTCCCGCCATGAGGCGTTTGTTGATCACCTTGGCCGCATAGTATCGTCCAGTGTCGATATGTACACACTCCTTGACGACCGAGTAGCTGCCTGCGCCCAGGGTCTTGCCAGTCTTATACCTGCAGGGCTGGATCTGCGCCTGCGGTCCGTTTGAAGGTGTCGCCATTGTGAGATGTGCGCTTCCGAGGCTGAGGAAATGCCGGGCGGAGTGAGGCTCAGAAGTCGATATAGGACGGGTAGACGGAGTTGCAGGTGTCAGCGAACAGTCCACCGCCAGGTATGTGGTTGTCCGGCTGCGGGAGGGGCTCAATGAGAGAGCGGGTCGTTGTAATGAGCCGGCCGCGAGCGGCGCGTTCCGGGCGGGAGTCGGGTGCGATGGCGCCTCCTGTCGCAAAAGACGGGCGGCGGTGCGGGGAGGGCAGAATTGCGCTTTCGAACAGCAGCAGCGGGGTGGATTGTTTTGCTGCAGATGAGCAGGCTGTCAGGCTCTATGTGCATGTAAGCTGAAACGCACAGTCAGGCGAGCAAGAGCAGGCGCGGGGCTGCGGCTCCAACTAAGGGTCCAAGGTTTCACGGGCTACGCGCCCCGGCGGCCTTGCCACAGCGGGATGCGAAGAAATGGCATTGCAGAGAGATGATTCAGCCGACAGAACGCCAAGTACGCAAGTTACTTGTGTGGGGTCAGGCGAAGCATTCATCCGCATGGCTTTAGTACGTGTAGTCAAATCAAATTACTTCTACATCCGGACGAATACTGCAGCTGCCTATGGCTGTTCATTTGTGACCTTTGGACCCACTGTGTTGCGGGGAGCGCCTCAGGCAACCAGCACGCTTGTTCAAAGGGGAAAGTCACTTGCGCGGCCACGCCCACCGATGAGAGGATATCATTCACTACCCACAAAGAAAACACAAGAAGTCAAGTAGCCGCTGTTGATGGATGCTGTTCCCATGTTTCCCATCCTTGAGCCTGAGATTTCGCCAGCGTTCCCAAATCCCATACTCCCTTGTTCCTCAAACAAAAAAACTCCTGTAAAGTTGCTCGTGCTGTGACCGACCTGCTAGCAGGTCTATGCTTTTGTCTTTTTTGCCTAGACTGCCTGAGATGGATTCTCGCCCTCCGCAACGACCGGCACGTTGAGTCCGCGGTTAGAGCTCTGCAGAACGAGTTGCTCGTGCCGTCTTGCGCGCAGGAAGTCCGAGACCGACCGAATGAGAATGAACCAGCCAACAATCATAAGGATGTACGCCAACCATTCGCTAGTAGTGATTTGCCCGCTCGAGGCTCCAGAGCCGTCGCCACTAACGTCGTTCGGGTCGAAATCCACGTTGTTAGGGTCCTTTGGTGCGTTGCCGAATCCCGCTCCGGCATCTGGAGTGCCTCCGACGATCTCGCCAGAACTAGCACCCTTCATCGTGAAACCATACTGAACAAGAGTAATACCAAGACCGGCGCGCGCTCCATTTTTGGCAGCGTGCGTTGTGTGAAGAAGATAAGTAAGCAGGAAACCGACCAGCTGAAAGGCCATGGAAATGATAGCGTTCCAAACAAAGGAGAATACGGAGCCGACAGGCAGGCCATCCACGAATACCTCGTCGGTGTGGAGGCCGGGTGCAAGAATTGTTGTTTCCCAGTAGGGCGGAGTAGCATCTGCGGCAGCTTGCTCATAAGACTAGACTAGACGTCAGCAAGTGTATATCGGATGATCGCGAATCGTGCCATCACGGCAGACTGCGCGGAATCAGGGCAAACATACCGGAGGCTTCTCCTCCACGTCATCCTCCCGACTAGGCTTCGCACTCAAGTTGGCAAACACACCATCGTTGCCCGACCCACCGCCCACAACTCGGCCGCCCGGCACGAAGGCCGGTAGCTGCGTGACTCGTCGCACGATGGGCCGTGGCCTGGTCTCCTCCTGGCTCGATCCCCCATAACCCTCGTCATTCCTGCTTGACTCAGGCTGGCCGCGCATTAACCGCTGGCGGTCGTCCACGCCGTCGCCGTTCTCATCGTCGGAGTCCTCGTCGTCGGAGGGGCTGGCGAACGTCTCTTCGAGCTCACGGTCGGCATCGGAGGCGAGAGGGTCGTGCTCGGCGAGGAGGCGCTGCTGGGTCGGCGAAGAGGCGCGCGATCTAAAGGATGGGGGTGGCGACGAGGGAATCGGGTACTGCGGGCCGGGAGCGGCGTGGTCGCTGGACGAGACGTGATCATCTTCGTCGTGCGCGGACACCTGGCGAGGAGGTTCACGGTCAGCCAAAGTTGTAACAGGCGCGGTGCAGGGGGCTCGCAGCGGAGGTGGAGGTCTTACCCGCTCATATCGCTGCTGAGGCATCACTGCGGCTGCTGGCGGCCGACGGGCGCGTTAAGGAGCTTGTATGTGCACAAAGGATGGCGAAAGGAGCGAAGGAGAGGACGCAGGAAGTGGCGGATCACGGTCGGCGGAGGAAGAAAAGGAGATTTGGCGGCGGCGGCGACGGTCGGGGGGGAGCAGGTACGGGAGCAAGGCTGGGTGTGAGACGACGAGTTGTGGTTGTCACGCCGGGCCGGGCGCTTGACTGACTGACAGGCTGCGTGCTGCGCCTCCGGATGGATCACGGTCGAACCTTAAACCCTAACCTAAGTCCCAATGCGGATGCCGGCGTCATGAATTCTCGTGCCGGCCATACATGAGATCGCCGTCGCCCGCTCTGCCCGCGCATTCCACCCTCTGCGCAGCACTCTTCCACTGCCGCCTCTCGCAATCACCCAGAGCGCGATCATGGCCTCGGTGCGCGCAACCCCTCCCCTGCCCGCGCCCGGCGCCTCCTTCTGACATAGCGACTTCCCGATAGACAATCGCGAAACACTACGCGCGCATCACCGGTGCCTGGCCGAAAGACGTCCTGCGACCCACCGTCCAGTTTCAAGATGCCCTGAAGGCGCGTGCCGCTGCCGCCTCCTCCGCTCCCGAAGCCCAAGAGCTCAGGAATGTCAATGCGCTCTACTCGTTGCTCGATAATCGCTACGCAAGCAAATACGCCGTTTCGCCCGCCCTTTTGAAGCCTCGCAGCAACCCTTCCTACTACGACGAGCTGATGGTTGAGCTGTCCAAGGCTCCCGACCGCGGCTGGTTCGAGCGGTGGGCAAATAAATGGAAGGGCTTCCTGCGGTTGAAATAAGAAAGGAACCCCAGGCGATGTGGGGACTTAATGCATCACGAGGTTGTACATCATTGTATCGATAGGAGATCCTGGTTAGGACACCGCATATTGCGCATGAAAATGGGGCACGGCGCTGGGCATAGGCTGCTTGATTATGTTTCAAAGTACTCCATGCTGCCTCAGGACTTGACAGCAAAGAGAGTCAAAGCGATGGGTCGATTGACCAGCGAGATTCATAAACTATAGACTGCTACACACTCAGCTCGGTCGATGGGCAGAGGGCATCACGACATGCCTGCAGTATCACAAACACCTGAGAATTTCCTGTTTGCTTCAAAACCTTTTCTATCGCGTACCTTGTTAATCTATAGTACACGTTGCTCCAGCGCCTTCCTCAAGATGAACGTCCTTGGCCCCACCCAAAGCTCCTGGTGCGATCCGAAATGCCTTCAAAAGGATTTAGCAAGAAAAGAAAGCCAGCCAGCCGAACCTCATCCTCCAGTATCAACAAAACGCCCATTACAGAAGACCTCCACTCCTCCAGAAACTCCTGAACATTGTATCTACCGAACAGGAAAACCATCGTGGAGAATGAACACAGTGAACATGAATAGAAATCCGGAAGCCAGTATATTAGGCATCCGGTTAATCATAGCCGAAAGCAATGTATCCAGTAATCGATTCCAGGTAGCTCTGCAGATAAAAGCAGCTGGAGTTCTGTGACTTAAGACACAGTTCCTGGGAAGGGCGCCATGGGAGTTGGCTTTGCAGCCAGAGTCTGCGCCATCTTCTCGCGCTCAAGCTTCTCCGCCTCCATCATGGCGCGATCAGCTTTGGTAACACGGGGCTTGCGAGTGGTCATGCCTCCGCGAGAGCCACGGCCACCTCCACCGCGTGCCTTGTTCGCAGCGGCATCGCCTCGAGTAGCGCCGCCTCTACCACGGCCTCTACCACGAGCGCGCGCAACAGTACCATCCGCCCTGAGAGAATGTTAGAGAATGACATGATCAAAAGATAAGAACATGGGAAAGCAAACCTCTCAACCGCAGGCTTCTCTCCCTCCGTGATGAGAGGGCCACTGTATACGAAAAAACCATCTTTGGCCATGAGAGCAGACTGCTCCCATGCCAATTCGGTGTCGTCGATGAAATCGTCATCCTTGTCGTAATCCTCGACCTTCTTCTTCCGTTGCCTCTTCTTGCCCTCTTGGGTGAGTTCATCATCCATGCCTCCCATCTCCACATTGCTCTCAGGTTCGGAAAGGTCGACAGACATATCGTCAGCAGACGCAGCACCAGAGCCTCTCTCCAGGGCGGCAGTGGCTGCGGCCATCTGGCGGCGTCTCTCCCTCGCTGCAGCAACACGCGGGTGCAGAGCCGCGAAACCGTATTTCTTCTCGACTTCGCGTGCAAAGTTGATGGTGACATTGGTCTGGCCCTTGAGCGGGAAAGTGAGCCAGATGTTGGTGCCTTCCGTAGACGAAGTCTTTGACGGCGCTGCGCCACCGAACGGCATGCCTGAGAGCAGACCTCCACCGGGCAGCGGAGGAGGAGCAGCCTCCTTCGGCTTGGTCTTCTGGTGTATTGACGGGGTTGGTGCAGCCGACGAACCAGTGGACTCAGCCTTTTTGGGCGCTGGCGCGAGCTGTAGAATAGGCTGCGGCTGCTCGATGCCCTCCATGGGTGTCGGATTCATTGGCGGAGGTTTCGATATCTGCGCTGTCTCACTTGGAGGACCGAACGGGTTTGGCTTTACCTGCACAGGTGCAGGCGACGCAGGCGCAGAGGTGACAGACATTGGAGGCTGGAATCTATTCTGCTGCGCGAGGTGTGTTTGGTTGGTGACAGAAGGAGGGTCGATGAGGCTGTTGATAGAAGGTGACGCGCTGGCGCGGTTGACAACACGCGCTGGCGGCGAGACAGGAGGCATGCTGTTTGCATGGTGGTTTTGGGTCACAGGAACAGTGGAAGAGCGGATCGGGTCATACAGTTGACCGCTGGAAGCCGGCCGCGAGCTCGACGAGGTTGCAGCTACAACATGTGCTACAGCAGGGTTGGGCATGGGCTCGTGGTGGTTATGTGCGATGACAGGAGACGGTACAGCAGGGATGGTGCCGACAAGATCAGTTATCTTCGGCTGCCGCGAAGCTGCGGGTTGCAGCTGTGACGGCGGTGCAGGCTTCGCCTCGGGTGCAGGAGCGGGAGTGGGAGTGGATGCAGCTGCGGCTGCAGCCGCAGCCGTCTCTGCCGCGGTCTTGCGCTTCTTGCGCTGCGGCGGCGGAGCATTGGGATCCTTGGGTGCGCGGGTGCGAGGTGCACGCTTGGGCTTCTCCTTCTGCTCGCCATTTGCATCTGCAGCAGGTTCTTTCTTTTTGCGCGGCGCCTTCTTGGGTGCAGCGGTGGTGGGTGCGGAGGTGGTGTTGTTAAATTTAGCGGCAGACGTGGGTGCGCTGCTGGGCGGTGGTGCTGCACCACCAAGAACGTGGATCGTGGAGCCGATACCGTTGGAGTCGGCGGCGCTTGTGCCTGACGGGGCCTCGGGAGATCCAGGTGGCGTGGATAGATCCGGCGAGGAAGAAGCGCTCGCCCCATTCATTGCGACGCGAGACAAGCCACGGGCAGGCGGAAAGTGCAAGAACACCTACAGCAAGGGACCGCGGTCGCAAACCTCCAGTGCAACTGCGACGACAACGCTGCACGCAACGACCGGACGGATGCGTGCTGGCAGGCACCGGCGGATGGCCAAAAGCGGATATACAGCTGCAGCGGGACCGCCGCAACTCGGTTTCAGGGGATGGCTGATGGATGCTGCGGATCTGCGGCCGTATTCGATGGAAGACGTCGAGAAACGAAGGAGGACGAGGCGGGATGTTAAGGAGGAGGCGACGCGGAGGGCGAGAAGGCATATAATGGGCGGCGACGGCGTTCGCTGCGACACAGACATGCGACTTAAACCGCGGGGACCTGAGAAGCCAGAGCGCCCGTTTGGACTGCCAGCGTGTGCCGGGACTCGCTGCTTTGTGGCTGTCGGCCGCCCTGATATCGCTTGCGGCGCCGCTGCAGCGCATTGCCAGGTGCCCTCATGGCCGCTGGCGTTGCGAGCATCAGCTCATGCGCATCGTGTGGCCATCTGGCATCTGCAGCTCCAAGATGCGCGCGTGCTTGGTTCAGAATCGTTTTCGGCATTCGTTGGTAGGGCTTGGCCCAGCATCTGTCTCTTCTTAATCTCGGGCGCCACAGTCGCCGTGGCTCGGGTGGCTAGTGCATTCCACATGCAGGAAGCGCGATCGCCCGGGTCACGTAGGGTCGTGCGCTTAAAATACCTAATTCTCTAGCCAAGCATTAGTGCACTGGCGCCTGCCCTACGCTTCAACCTGCCTCCGCCTCCACCGCGAAACGAAACGCACCACCACGCCCGCTCCGCTGCACGCTTCACGCCCTGCCCGCCATGGCCGCCCTGGGCAAGGGCGAGCGCTTCTATGTCAACTTCGACGATCCCGAGCGCGGCATCATCGGAGACCGCGTGGATGCTGCGCCGCACGATGACGCGCTTCCAGCCTTCCCTGGTCTCAGCTTCGTGGCCGACGTCAAAGAACGCAACGCGGCAGACGTGAAGCCGCCCTCGGCGCCCTCGTTCAAAAGTACCTCCACCGGTTTCCCCGCACACAAGAAGCGAACACGCATTTCCGCGTTCAAGCAGCAGCGCAACGCAGCCGCGAAGGAGTCCGCAGATCATACAAGCACGAGCGCAAAACTTGCCGCTGCACCGTCTGCTCCGGTCCCAGCAACTCGTAGGACTGCATCGCCTCCGGTAGCCGATACTTTGCAAGAAGAGAACAGTGCTGAGGATGTAGAGCGTCGGCAGATCGACGAGGAGAACCGGAGAAGGCTGTCTGAGATGACGCCAGAGGAGATAGAGGCCGAGAGGCAAGAGCTCTTTGCCAGCCTCAACCCCGGCTTCATACAGAAACTACTCGCGAGAGCAAACATAGACGAGGGCAGCAATGAGCATTCATTCCCCTCAGCGACTGACCCGCTACAAGCGAAAACACAAACAGGCATTTCTACTGAACCCAAGCCCGCCAAACCGGTTAAGAAGGTCACGTTTGAGGAGCCTGAGCCATCGCCTGAACCAGTAGAGACAGATGACATGCCGGGCAACTCCTCGAATTTCGAAGCAGCGCCAGAAGACTCCCTCCCGCCAGCACCGGCGATCCATTTCCCACGCCCTCCTCAGCCGCCCGAACTCGATCCAAACTCTCCCAACTTTCTTCAGGAGCTGCACGAGAAATATTTCCCAGATCTCGACGCCGACCCTAACTCCCTCACCTGGGCCGCCCCGCTGCCCACTCCCGATTCCGAAGCGGACAAGCAGTCGCCGTACCACCCATCGCTACGCAGCCTCACAGCCAAAGACATCCGCTTTGACTTCAACGGCGCTCTCATACCTCCGAAAAAAGCTAGGGATATGCCTGTCACACTCGGCCTCCACCATCACGGTGAGGCCCCGGAGGCTGCGGGATACACAATCCCAGAGCTCGCATTGCTTGCACGCAGCAAAGTGCCAGCGCAGCGATGCATGGCGTTCCAGATGCTTGGGCGTATCTTGTTTCGGCTTGGCCGCGGCGAGTTCGGAATTGAAGGTACTATCCAAGTGGACGGACCGGAGGTGTTGCGGGAGGGGCATGAAGAGGAGCTCGAGAGGCAGAACGAAAGCGATATGTCCATGTTGGCAAGCGGCTTGTGGGACTGCATCGAGGAAAATAGGGTTATAGACACGCTTTCGGAAGAGGTGAACAAGCAGAGTGGGCATTTGACGGCAAAAACCTTTGCGGAAGAGGCGTTGTGGTACTGGAGAAAAGGTGGAGGGAGGAAGAAGAGGGCTGTGTAAATGCATGAATATACTAAGAAAATTCAAGCCTTCTGATAATGCTCTGCAAATAACATCATATGCTCGCACAATACCCAAGACATAATCATACAAAATGCTACTAAACCGTTGATACCTGGTCGATTCTGCCCGAAACCATGCCCGACTTTGTTCTCTGTGCTGCTTTAAAATCAGCTCGGAGAGTACTGCAAAACGTACATGCCTTCATGAGCAACTGAATGGTTCGTCTAGACAAGTTTGACTTGCTTCCACTCCATATATGCGCCCAGACGAATGCTTCAGCTGCTCACATGTAGAACTTGCTTTGCAATACCTTGCGAACTAACCACATTCCAACCCAATAAATGTCACCTTGCTTAAATATGCTCCCTCGCTGTAGTAAGAAAGATGAGATCAACATCAAAAAGAGTGCCATTATCCCAAAGAATGCCGGGTAAGGGGGATGTCCACTTGATTGTTTTTTTTTTGTTTTTGTTTTCATTTCTCTTCTCGAGACGTTTGTCAATGCTTCGGCTGTATCTTAACAGCCTTCAAGACGTCTTCCAATCCCAACGCGGGACCGCCGGGCACGAGATCCGTCCACACGTGCTCCGACGTCCGCTCCTCGACCGGCAACACAGTCCAATTGGGGCTGGCTTCGGCCTTGAGCCACTTGAAGTCGTCGACCTGGTCCCAGAGATTGTTGATGCCGGATGATTCTTCGTGTACCTGCTGCGGCTTCCGTATTAACGGTCTTTTGTATCGCTCCAGATGTTGAACGAGACACTACATTTCAGGGAGGGAAAAGGATAAAAGGATTGCAGGGGTCAGGTGAAACTTACGTAGGTCTCAGGCAATGGAGCAAACCTTATACCCTTGCAGTCCTCAATGATGGGCCTGCTGGCGCAATGCAAATAGACGTCCACGTTCTTGCACTCGTGCATGCGGAACTGCCGCGCCGCAACCACCAGCACGCTGCCTTCGACTCCCGTGATGTGTATAGAGCCAGCGACCCTGCCGCACACGAGCAGCGAGTCGCGCACGTTCTTGACGGCCAGGCCGGCGAACGGCGCGCCGCCGTTGGCCTCGGCGGTGGGCTGGCTCATGTCGACGACGCAGCGGCGCAGGTTGGCCAGGGTGCCAGCGCTGGTCGCGTGCGACGCCGTCGGCGGCAGGATGATGTGCAGGCCGGCGTGGCCCGCGATGGCGACGCTGGTGGTGCCGCTGAACGACGGCTTGCGCAGCGGCGACCCCGCCAGCTGCGAGCTCGTCAGGTTCTTGTTCACGAACGTGTCCTGCGCCGCGCCCGCCGCGTCCAGCCCCGCGCCATTCTGCCGACTCAGCGGCTGCTGCTGCTGTCCGTCTTCGAGCTCGTTGGCCGGCGTCCCGGGCCCCGCGGGACTGGCGAAAGCGCTGGATTCGGCGGTCGAGGTGTCGCCCGAGTGGGGGTTTTTGCTGCCGAGCAGCTTGAGGCGCTGCTGCGACGCGAGCTCGGCGGCGTCTTCGAGCGAGATGGCGGACGGGTTCTTGTGGTGCGAGACGGCAGATGTTGCGCTGCTCTGGCGGCTGCTCTTGAAGGAGAATTTGCTGCGCGGGGCGAAGGAAGCGCGGGTTTGATTGAGCTTGTCGTTGAGAGCTTTGATGGCCTTTTTTCACGAAAACGGAAAGAAAGCGGGAGACGTTAGCTTCTTGCCGGCTGTGCTGTATAGCAATTGCTTTGGTGTTTGTTTGTGCGGGCCAACCTCTGAGTATGTTCGCTGGTCGTACGCGGGGATGTAGCTTGAGGCGTCCTTGACTTCGCGCGACAGCCTTGCTATGCCTGCGAGGCAGTGCTCAACTCCATCTGCGCGCTCGCCACCAGTAACTGCTTTATCCGCAAGCCTTTCAATCTCTTCCTGGAGAGCTGTTTGGTGGGGTCGTCAGCGTGGCCTGTGGGGAGCGCATGTGCTCGCGTGCTTACCCGTTACCTCATGTTGGAAGTAGCGGAAGAATCGTTCCTTCAAGCCGCTTTCCGAAAGCTGCTGTGGCAGAAGTGTGGCCATTGGTAGGGATCAGATCGTTCAAGAGGCGCGGTTGGGAGAATATCCTGAGATCAAGTGAGATAGATCAGTGGATTGACGGGATGACGGCTGTGGTTCACATCAAGCAATGCGACACGCATTAGGGAGCGGCCGTCGTGGCGGAGAGACAGGCACAGGCGACTTATTAGCTTTGCAGCGGGACCAGGTCCTGAAGCCCCGCGGTGGAGTCAACACAATATAGGCGACAGGCGGTCGATCCCGATGGCCGTCCGCATTTTCTCCTCACGCCGTACAGCATGTCTAGGTGGTGGCGCGGGGAAGTCAGGGATGACGACGTGACAGTCGCTTTTGGAGAAAGCTACGAGGCAGCCCGCCCCCCATTGCCACGAGTCGGGACAATTAGCCGCCGATCCTGGAAGTTCTACCAAGCAGACGAACGCCCCGCCGTCTTGCTTTGGCTTCCGTCCGGTGATGCGGGTGATTACGCTGATGAGGTGAGCAGCCTGGCAAGCGAGTCATGCGGGGGAAGGACACCAGGGCACAGGCACGCGCCGAGGGGCTTCCTATTTCCGCTCGGTACACCCGCCATGTACGATGACGCTATAGCAACCATAAACCGACGTCTATGTATTCGATACATTCCTGACAAGACAATTAAACCATTTTTCGGCATTCCTCATTAGCTGTACGGCCTTCATCACCATCGAACTTCCGTGGTGATCCGGCGTATCCCTGGCGGTCACGTTGGAAGATCATCGCAGGGTAGTCAGACACTTGTGCGCCTCGTCGAGTCTTACAATCAACTTCAGCTATCTTGATAGGTTGTTCTCTTCACTACTAAAACGTCTACCAAAGCCATTTCAGCACCAAATTAAGTCCACTTTGGCAACAAGCAATCGGCAATCAATAACACAATTGATAGTTGCAAATCACACCAATGCAGAACTTTGATACCTAACTTATGAACGCTCGGTGCCCGAATTATCCTTGTGACAAGCAAAGAATCCTTTGCTTATTCTGTTCTTCGAATTCGCTGGGTTAGAGGTGTGGCGTTGGTTGTGTCACCTCGGATGGTTTTAGTGATTAAATCAAAGCAGTCCTGTATCCGGACGAATGCTTCGACTACCCACGAGCGAGCTGAGATGGATCACATCTTCTGCGAACCACTACGGTAATTCAGCGTTATCTTCATAACGATGCATCTGTTCCGGTAGAAATTGGATCAAGACTTGACGAAAAGAAATCGCATTTGTACATGTGGGCCAGATGCGGCTGGCGGTATCTTTGCTCTAGTTTTTGAGCGGGCTGTGGACGCTGTGATAATGTTATAGCGCGCCATCCCATCAGCACTTCATGCTCTGCATCCACTATCTCCGATGAAACACTCATTCACAAACTCGCACCTCTCTCTCCGTTCAGTGGGAGGGCGGTGCCGTGATCTCATAGCCATACTTTTCCTTAAGCCTCTCCCGCCTTCTGTCTTCGTAGCCGGGAGGGTAGAGTCCTGCCGAGCATCAGCAATTCGTCGCGCAGCCTCATCACAACCAGATTGCATACCGCGGCCCTCGCCAATCTCGGCGATAGTCTGCTCCGCCGGTTTCCTAAAGTTCTTCCTCAGGAACTGTTTCCTCTCAAAGTCGTCCACCGTCGGGTCCTTGTTGTATCCGGTCAAAGCGTGGCCGCAGAAGTCGAATGTACTGAGGATGACAGCGAGGCCGGTGCCGTAGCCCAACACGGCGGGCATGGTCCGAACTGGCATCCCAAATCAGCCAATGTACCTCCAGCCATCACGATCATGTTCCCCTTACCCCTCAAGCCGACCATGGCGCCGCCGAAGAAGCCGCCGATGGCCTCGTTCCAGGTGTCGTCCTTCTGACGCAGGTTCGCCGCGGCGGAACGCGAGAATTCATAGGCACCACCCATGGCGGCTGCTCGGGATCAGCACTCTGCCAAGTCAATTGCAATCACAGAGACGCGGGCGTACTGAAGATGGCAATGGTAGTGCCGGAGCGAGTGAAGATGCCCATGGGGCCGTAGTTCTGCTTCTGCAGGGTGTTCTGGATGGCGGACACGAAGGTGCCGGCGCCGGCCGTGACCATCGTGGTCTTGATGGTCCGGCCGATCGTGTCCTTGGGGTGGTAGGGGTGGTCGTGGGCCATTGTGGGCGGCGCTGGAGGGCAATGCGGTGGTGTCGACGGAGCGTAAGCCAGAGCTGCGAGGTTGGGATTGGCTCGCTCGCGGGC
The DNA here is from genome assembly GCA_021436925.1 of Neofusicoccum ribis. Lineage (NCBI taxonomy): Eukaryota > Fungi > Ascomycota > Dothideomycetes > Botryosphaeriales > Botryosphaeriaceae > Neofusicoccum > Neofusicoccum ribis. Next base: position 46,659 of record JAJVDC010000242.1, read on the forward strand.
GAAGCTGCGGCGGTCGCCGCGCGCACACCGCCCGCAATTCTGCCGCGACCGCTCGCCGCCCATTGTTGACAGCGGAGCTTGTGCCCGGAGCTTTGACATCACACGCTTGACAGAGAGAGACACCTAAGAGCTACCATCAACCAGTCCCCGTGCCTGCCTCACCCGACAAGACGTGGCGCTCCAAGCCAAGACGTTGTCTTGTGCGCCTTCCACACAGCCGCCGCCAGCTCGCAGCTCACCCATGCGCGCCGCTCACACATTATCCGCCTCATCATCCCGCCGCTCTACCCATTCAGTCGCATCCCGCATATCTCACGGCCGCGCCGCGCGTTCTCACGCCTGCGTTCGCAAGCGTTCTCACACTGCACCTCTACCTCAATAGCATCTCCCCCCTAGAAGCTGCGGAGATCATACGCACCACATGTTGCCGTCAAAGCCAGGTTTCTACCCGCACCGCTTTTGACGACCGCTCGTTTTTCTGACCAGAGCTGTAGGGAAGACTGCACCGCGCCTCCTAGAAGACCTCTACAACTATGACCCCCGCCAGCGCATACGATGCGGGCGTAACATCCTCACCGATGCCCCGCCGCACTTCGATGAATCCAAACCGCCCATGTCCGCCGTGCCCGGCGGCAGTTGTCGCCACAATCTCACGCTAAAGCCAGACCAATGCGTGCTACCTGAGACCTGGGATCGCCGTCCGGACAGCGAAACCATATATAAAGTTGCGTCGTATTGTCGGCTATGTCGACACCACGTTTCGATAGTAGTCGACTTCCGCCAGAAATCCTGCACTTGGCCGTGCCCGAACGAGGACTACAAGCAGCACCACTTCATACATGTTCCGACTGATGGCAGGGACGACAGCATGCAGGACAACTATGCAAGGGAGAGCTACCGGTTTGAATGCTCGTCCCCGCAGTGCGGGGCAGTGCTCACGGTCGAGGTTGGCCCGCCGCGTCTCGGGCACGAGGACATGATGCTCCTGTCCGACAAGAAGGTTCTGGAAGAGCGGCTCCAGTCTGCCAAGAGGATAGATCCCGACCGAGCCGACCTCCAAGCCGCGCGACCAATCGACGGGCTGTACATTCTTCACGCATACATTCGAGACGCTCTCAGTGGGAAGGGGACCGCGTCACGCATACCGTTGCGTAACAGAAAGTTCCTGGTGACATACGGTGAAGACTGCGATGAGCTGCTCATGCGTCTTGGGTTCTCCAAGAAAACAGCACAGGGCGAGCAAGAGGCTGCTTGGCTGTTGCCTTCTGTTACGCAGGAATGGGATCGCTTTAAGGGAGATGCTCTAAGAGACCGTCTAGACGACTCTATGCAAGAGCTCATGTGCCTGATTGATCGCATGCCCCACTCGGTAAAGCAGGAGTTGAAGCGCTACAACTACCAGCCAAAAGCTGCACGTGAATACCTTGAAAGAGCTGTCGGTGCCATCAACTGTGAGTCTCGCTGCTACATGGTTAGATTCGGTTTGCACAAGTCAGAAACTGACCTCATACCAGATCCCAAGAAGAACGGATACACGGCCAGCACACAAGGTGTGGAAGATCACCCGTAAGTCTCGCACTTCAATGCCAGTGTTTCTAGGTCTAATTTCATTAGCTATTACGCCGGACTGGGTGCTTGTGGAGGCTTTTCCGATGGGCTTCTTGTGTTCGCGTACGATCGCCAAGTCGCTACCGACCCGCAGAATCAATCCTACTACTACGAGTGTCTCGCGGACCTTGCAGGCGGACGACGCAGTGAGGAGCTAGACATGAAGAAGGTCATGGAAGAGTCGAAAGGAGTTGTCAGCCGCAAGGATGCTTTGCAGGCACTCCGTCGCTTCAACCTTGAGCCTGAGCGCTTCGCTGCATATACTGATGACTACATTATCAATCAGTTCCGGGTGCGCGTCGCCAACGTCGGATCCTACGAGGTGCCCGAATTGCGCGAACACCTGCGGAAGATTGGAGTCTACAGACAAAGTCAGGAGATCATCAACGCGGCGGGTGACAGTACGTTTTTGATCGAATCCCGTCTACTTTACGACCCACTGACGGACTACTAGTCATACAAACTTATGAGCAAGCTTTGTCGTGGTTAGGTGCTGAAGCTGGTCATGGAGACGATCAGGTTATCGCTGTGGCAGGACTAAAGGTACGCCATAGATAGTAAACCCAGATCGTATTGAGACTATATCTCAATGCATTCGCTAACTCTTATAGAAATCGGAGGAGCCCAGTAGCGAGCCGAAGATCGCAGAAGCCATCAAGATCATCGCAGACCACCGTGACAGCGAGGCCCTCAGGGTCTGGCTACAAACGGGCGAGATCAAGATGGGTAATGATCCTGAACTCGAAAAGACAAAGGCCTTCAGCGCTTTTGGGATCAGCAACCACCAGGGCGGCGTTGACCCTGAAATGCTCGAGCTGACATTGAGTGACCTAAAGGAAAGAGATCCATCCAAAAGTGACGAATACGACCGCTATGCGGCGATCATTAGAGCTGAGAGTGGCAAAGGGCCTGCGCCACCTGCACCACCCAAGCATCCCCTTGACCAGTGGCCTGTCGGTATCGAGAACCTCGGCAATACCTGCTACTTGAACGCCATCTTACAGTTTCTGTTCACCATCAAGCCGTTGAGGGAATTTGTTCTAAACATCGATGAGCACCTCATGGAAATAAACGATGAGAACATACGTAACAAGCGCGTCGGAAGCAGGATGGTCACTGCAGACGAAGTCCGTCGGTCCCAGGATTTCGTGAACGAGTTGAAGCAACTCTTCCAGCAGCTAATCACCGCGCCTTCTCATACCATTCGCCCGAAGATCGAACTAGCGCAGCTTGCTCTGCAGTATGCAGCACCAACAGAAACACCAGGGACCGATACAGCAACTCCGAATTCAGCAAAAGACTCGAACGACAAGCCGGATGAAAAGAAAGATGTCGAGATGGACGGGGTTGAGGATGTAGGAGTGACACCCAGTTCTCAGACTGAAGCAGGAGATAGCGATGCCACTCTTGTTGGAGATAGAGACTCTGAGACCTTGCCAGACGCCGATCAAGCAACCAAGATGGAGGATGATGTCGCACCTGCGGATCTTGCCAAGAATCCCCCGCCACCAGTTCCACCCCGGAATCAGAACAGCGCTTCAACCAGCATTCCTTACACGATGCAGCAAGATGCCTCCGAAATCCTCATCAACATCTTATTGCAGCTGAGCTATGCCATTCGACCGGAAGCTTTCGGGAAAGATAACGAGCAACTGGACTTCATCAAAGAGCTGTTCTATGGTGAAGAGGCTACCTCGCTCAGTAGGAAAGACAAGAAGACGACGGAGCAGACATCTCTTTTCAACACTCAGTATGTCACTGTCGTAGACAAGCCGAAGAACATCTATGAAGCGATCGACGACGCATTAGATATGGGAGCGATCGAGGACTCAGATAATGCCGAGAAGTGGACTACAATCACTCGAGCGCCCCCAATCCTCAAGATCGATGTGAAGAGGCTCGGTTTCGACAAGGAGAAGAAGCAGACGGTCCGTTCTGAGAACCATCTGCAACTGGAAGACACGATCTACATCGACCGTTATCTTCGCGACGAGGCGATCTTGAGGACGAGGATGCTATCATGGAAGAAGAAGGCCAAGTTGAAGGCTCTTCGGGATCGCAGGGCTGAGCTTGCCGAAACCAAGGTGGGCTACTCAGCATCTGACGCGTTGCGAGCTGCATCAGAATTTGTCAAGAGTGTTGGTAGCGACGAGTCGAATCAATTCGACGAGCAACCAATCAACGGCACCTTCCAAGACGAAATGGCTACCAAGGCCGAAGAGACGAGGAAAGCAATCAGCGATCTAGACGAGAGCATTGGCACGCTTGAGGCGGAAATATCCTCTCTTTTCAGCGACATGACATCCAAGCCATACAAGCTACACTCCCTTTTCATCCATCGCGGCGGCACTGGAGGAGGTCACTATCTTGTGTCGATCCGGGACTTCAAGGCCGGCATGTGGCGCAACTACAACGACGAGACCATCACCGAGGTTACCGATGTAGACAAGAACATCTTTGGCCAGGGCGATACCTATTCCAAGATCATTACGACCTGCGTCGTCTATGTCAGAGCCGACCTGAAGTATGACGATCAAGACCTTGTCGAAGCTCTCCACCGAGAACCCATCCAGCCCCCGCCTTCCCAAGAGGATGTCAACATGGCAAGCTTCAGCGATGAATGGCAAGATATGACGGTTACAGAGGGAATCGATCCTACTGTGGCTAACGACAAGCTCCCGGCATATGATGAAGACGGGTATAATACTTCGCAGCTGGATTTTAAGCCGAGCGAAGGTCAATGGTAAAGCTCGAGCGTGCATGGTCGCTCTGCTTGACCTCTACCCTTTCTTCTTTTCTCATGTGCTGGGATTCCATTTTCAGAGATGGCTAACGGAGTGTGGGGTTTCTTGATTAGCATGCATGATGATCATGATGACAGCATCAGACTGCAGCGGAAGCGTCGTCGAGACTCGGGGTTTTCGGCCGACGAGGAATACGCAGCAGACGAAGACGACGCGGGGTGGTTTCCGGCAGTAACGAGACGGCGAGGGAACAAACTGCTCCTCGGTCGACCCTTCTTTTCCTTGTAATGGAATGGTTCTTGGTTGCTCAAAACAACACTCTTAGAGCATGGACCGCGCTCTGGTGTCGCCGGTAGAGCACAGTAGATAGGCGTCTTTTTGCAGACTTTTCCGTTTTGGCCTTCCTTCCCCCTTTTTGATGCATCTTTAGTGGTGGCATAGCGTGGGGTATGCAGGGTATGCGTACATGCAAAGCGACTCCTCATTGTAAAGGTACGGAGAGAGTAAAGAATATATCATTAATGCGGTGGCGTTACCTACGCATCTGGGCTGGCTTGTTTTGATGATACATGAGTTCTAATAGTAATTCAATTGTTGGAATTTTTGTAGCCTGCGCACATGGATCTCGCAAGAATCGCCGTATTGGCACACGGTGAGGCATTCGTCCGGACGAAAATGCGCAAAGTCAAAGATTCCAAATCCATGTGGATGAATATTCGACTACTCATGAACATACCACACGGTGTCAAAAGTATTCGGCCAAATCCACGTGATCTCATTTCGCAGCATTCTTATACAACTTCCTACCCCTTTTTTCACCACAACTACAACAACAACCATGGAGCGACC
>JAJVDC010000243.1:0-50737 GCA_021436925.1 Neofusicoccum ribis
ACATGTAACACTTCCCCTTTATGCGCACGGATAGGTATACTTCCGAGTCCCGTTATGCACGCGTATATAATAAGCCCAAGTAGCATGAATAAAGAAGGCAGCGGTGTCTACTTTCTCACGCCGTTCAACAACATCTCTTCGGATTACTCTTAACAAGACGAGCCAATACCAAGACCAAACTATAAATAATAAGAGGAACTTATACGCCTTTTGGAAAGCGGTTGGTTCGTTAAAGGTGGCTTTCTCCAGCCAGACATGCACGCTTTAACTCGAATCTATTATTGGACTACGTCGAACACAGCATTATCCGGCACGCTACTCTCGGCACTCTCCCTACTTATATTTTCAAGCCGCCTCTTCTAACCAAGGCTGCTCATCTAGGGGATTGGGTGAAAGCGTGGGGAACTAGGGTCAGGTGGTACGATAATTGATGATGTACATACTGAGATGAATCTATTAGGGGTGGAGCCTATCTTCCCCGAAGTCCGTAACCAAATACTCGTAATGTTTTTACCACTTCACTCTACGTAGAAGAAAGGAAATTGCGAATACGGTGGGCTTTGATAATATATAGTCCTACGGGGAGCAAATCAAGCATTATGGATCTATAGAGTAGCTTGAGGATAGTCTGCGTTTGGTTTCGGCTGACGTTTTTCAAATTGTACGTTGTAAAGTTACAAAGAGTTAGTGGCTTCCGAAGATAGAAACAAGGAAGCCAAGGCTCGGCCGGAAGCGAGGGATCTTGGAAAGGGCTGGGCGTAGATCTCGCGTCATACAATTAATATGCCAATAAGAACACACCCACGCAGAAGATGGTAAATAGGGTGTAGAGTTCTATTCCCGAAACGAACATGTACATGATATAGTACATTAAATTGATGACATGTTGCGTGAACAAGGTAGCGTGCATCCCTCTACGAACAAAGACCCAACAACTGTAAAGCAAAAAGGGAGCAAGACAACGAATGTGGAATATTCCAGTAAACAAAGGCAGTGTCGACTCCGCAAAAGCCTTGCCAAGTCCCCCTTTAACCCTGCCCTAATGTGCTATGTGGGAAGTGTATGGCCAGAAAAGCGTGATCATGTTCTATTGAGCGTGGTGTGGTTGCACCAGACCAAACCCGGCACGAGCGGTCTTAGGAGAAGGGTTTACTCTTCCCGTCTCACATCTCCCAGTCTTGGTCTGACCGCTGCGTTCGATTTCACCTCCCTATCCTAATTAGCACACAAGCGCCCCAGTCTACGTAGCTTGACCATCAGCCGCTAAGAGTTATCGCGCAAGTCTTCATTCGTACTCCAGTTCCCGTTGGCCATAGATTCGTTAAACGAGCGTACGACGTCGGTAAAGCCATCCTAGAACTCAGTCATACGATCCACATGGCCGACGGGGGGGTCGAGCGAGGTGCGCAAGCTGGTAACAATGGGCCGGCCGTATAGGCACGGTAGGTCGATGACTCCCGCCCTCTCGCACAGCAGGTCCAGGAACCTCTACAGCTGCGCGAGCCGGACGGCGAACTACTCGAAGTACGTCTTAGTCGCGCCCAGCTGGCCCCCGATGTCGTCCATCTACTACAGTAGCTACGCGACCTCTAGCGTCCCCGTCACGCCTTTCGCCCACGGCGATGGGGTGTAGAGGTGCTTACCCGAGCGATTAAAGGCACTAACGGCCTACTCGTGGGCCTCGCGGAGCCCGTTTTCGAGGTGGGAGTCGGGGTTCCACGGGGGCAAGGGCTCCCACACGGGGGTGGGTAGCACCATCATTTTGGGGAGGATCGTAATGAAGTATAAGATGGCTAGGCTGACGATAACTGGGATGGCGGTGGAGCCGGTGCCTCGGGCGGGCGGTGTGAGCTTATTAACGCTGGCGTCGGCTTCGCCGAGCATGCTGTTTAGTAGGTTACGGTGCTCTACTAGCTACCGCCGGTTGAAAGTACCAAGGCCATTGGACGCCATCTTAGTGCGGTGGGTGCTGACTTTCTTATAGTTGACTTGGTGGGGTCCTATGCTGGGATTGTGGTTGAAGTAGAGACTTGTCGAGGGCGGAGAGCAGAATATAAAAGTGTAGGAAATCACGTGTTTTGGGTCACTTCATGATCTCCTTATATCATACCACATCGCTTAGCTACACTCACTCGTATAAGAGGCGGACGGGTCACCCACCCTCTTCCTCTTCATGCCAACCACTGCCAATCATCAATGGATCATCGTTGTTCAACAACACTCCAACAAAAAGATAAGAGAAACAAAGGTGCCAAACGAGCAGCAATAAGGATAGGTTATGTCTAACCGAGTAACAATAAAAACAACCTAAATCTGGACGAGTAGTAATAAAGACAACCCATGTCCAGGCGAGCAGCAACAAAGGCAAGCCGTATCTAGACGAGCGGTAATAAGGCTGACCTATGTTCCTTATATATCAATAAAGAAAGAAGCGGCACTGTAGATCCGACGTAGTACTGCCAAGTTGATACAGCACGTAGTCGTCATTGCAGCCACCACCGCCCTCGTCTCGCCCTTTGACGACGCCGTCGTGGCCTTTCCTGTTACCCATCCCCTCACCGAACCCGACAATTAAGTGCGACCAACCTGAGCCATACGACCCGAGCCCGTTCTCTACTGCTAAGGTCGACCTTAACTATCGGCTCGTCCCTGTCGCTGCTTAGGCGCACGGGCAGCTAGAACGGGCACTACGCTACGTCGGTATCGGTGTCCAGGTCCGGGTCCGAGTAGATGCGCCCCTTAAAGGGCAACAGCGAGCCGAGAGCCTCAAGCTACACCATGGCTGGTAGTTACGAGCCATGCTCCGGCGTTGCTGGGCTCTAGTCAGACGGCGGCGCGGCGGCGAGCGGGCTTACGCTAGCAGTGAGAGGGGCGGGACGTAGCTGGCGGCGGCTCCTCGCTATAGAAGTAAGCGAATACTATCTACGCCGTATCCGGCTTACTCTCGATAACGATGCCGCGCGGTACGAACGGGGACAGGGCGAAGTGTGTACTCCCTTAGGGTGGAGGAGTAGGTGGCGGCATCGACGGAGCGGCAGCCTTTAATATAATCCAACGAGATCCTGCTCCAAATCCATGTATAGCGCCATGCCTAATTCCTGGAATGGTAAATGTCGAAATTGTGTTACTTTCCGAAATGATTTGAAAGAAACGATCTTTTAGGCTGTTACTCACTAAACCGACGGCGAAAGTCAATCAGGCGGCATTAAGGGCGGTCCGCTGGCCCCCGTCACTCTACTACAAGTAATACCTAATATCTTCCTTACACTCGGGGCCGTGCACCGTTAAGCTCCAGCGATAAATCTCGTTGATCTAGTCGACGAGGTGGCGTACGTTGGCTACAGTCTTACACTTGGCCTTGAACAGCAGGGACATGTGGTAGCCTACCCACGCCTGCTAGGCGTCGAGCTGAGGCATCGTGCACTAGAACTAGTAGGATTTGCCGGCGATGACGAGGCCGTAGTGTCGTAGAGAGGCGTACGGGCCCGCCGCTAACGCCTATCCCTGTATGCGCCTTTGCTTCAGCTTGTACCGGTTGTACACGGCGATGGCCGACAACACGGCCACTTGGAACACGGCGTCCGAGGTCGTCTTCTCGTTTTTCTTGAAGTCGACGGACAGGTAGGGATAGAGGATGCGATCCTGGCGGATGGAGACGATAGCCGGGAGAAAGGAGTGGTACAAGCGGTTGAACGAGTGTAAGGATATCCAGTAGGAGCAGTCGGGGCGGATGTGGAAGGTAAAGGGACAAGCACTAGGGTTATATAATAGTAGTGGCGGCTCCTCCTATAGCCGGTCGGGCTTGATAGTGAACTCGAGCTTGCGCTCGTATTTCCACGACCGGTTATCACCCGGATGCGAGCTTCGCGGCTCACGCTTCAGTAGTGCCTCCACTGCGTATACCGCATACTCGGCCTCGTTCTCCTTAAATTCGTGCATCGCCTGGTACTCGCGCAGCATCACCGCTATAAAGACACCATAGCTTTCCAGCCATAGGGTGGTGTCGTAAAGACCGGGCAGGCTGCGGTAGAAGTTGGATAGGCGGTTAGCCGGCGGCTCGGCGGTACCAAAGTGTGACCAAGCCGTCTATAGTGAGGCCGGGTACTCCGAGATGATGATACCGCGCGGCATAAGGACCTAGGCGTTGAAAAGCGCGGCTGCGGTCTTCGTACGGGCCGAAATGGAGGAGACGGAGTCCGTAGTAGAGTCTACCAGAGTGCGAGAGCCGTAGCTACCGGGAATGCGTAAGCCAGGGCTACTAGCGCCGCTGTCGGCAGCCTTGAGGAGGTACTGAGGCTACTAGGCGGGCGGTCCTTACTTACTAGCCATCACAGAGCGTTACAGCTGGCGAATCTCGGTCAGGTCGGTAGGCGGGGAATACGACTCTACGCGACGGCACCAGAGTGCATTATGATGATATTAGGAATGTCTTATTGTTATAGTAACGCGACGCGTATATGTAGCTAAAGCCATTGTCGCTTCTATTACCTGTAAAATATAATTCGAAACGTTCCTCGACCTCGATTCACTCTTAACTCATTTTCCTACCCAGCTTCGTCTGCTCAATCATGACTCATTACGACCGCGCTCGCAGTAGTAACACCACTCTACTACACTGTCTCAGCTACCCAGTCGCAGCCTCCAAGCTCTCTACCCTACCGATGTGCGTAAAACGCCGATATACCCGAAGCCTATTAAGCCCTCCGTACCGTAGTGCTCCCTTGGTCGCCTATTAGATCGATAACGTCGCCACCATACCGCCTTCCTACACCTTACCCACCTAGCGCTCGTGCTCCTCCAGCCTACTGTCTCGAGAACCTCGATACCGCTAACATTATCGTCGCTACCGCTTGAGACGATGTTTCTAAGCTGCTTTAGACCTGTCTCGACCGTCTTCTAACCGCCTCTACCGTTGATGCCGCCCGCTTTATAGAAGCCGCTACCAAATACTACCGCGCATCCCTAGAGCTTGAGGCCCGATCAACTAGCGAAATCGACTGGCGGGACGCGGTCAAGTTTATAGTTAAGGACATTATACGCGCGTATACTTGGGAAACATTAGTTATGGTGTCGGATAGAGGTGTCGGATAGAGGTCAGTTGTAGCAAAGTGGATGATCTTGCAAAGGAGTAAGAAAATTGGCATGTTGTTGAGAGGAGGGTTGGGGAGGTGCCCTTATATAGCCTCCTCTAGCGCTAACTATAGATGGACTAACATACAATGACGTAATTTGCTACATCAGTCTCCCGCCACCGGTACGCTGATTAGCAACCGCATCCCTAAGGCCAGAGCGCGCGCTTCCTATTTCTCGTCGTCGAGGCTAAGTCCCCGGCAACGCTGGACAACATATTCGAAGGGCAGAACCAGGCGGTTACGAGCGGAGCGTGCGCCCTTAACATCCAGCGCAGCCTCGTGGACCTTACTAACAAGGAGCCCGGCCAGCTATTATTCTTCTCCATGTGCACGTAGGGCGAGATCTAGGCCCACTTCTAGTCGCCCGACCGAAGCCCTCTGCGGGACAGCTCGTCGCCCGGGTCCTTCTAGATAACGCGTCTGGCCTCGTTCGATACCGGCGGTAGACGCGCCTAAGAGGGCGCCAGGTAGCTCGTACGCGCCGTCGCTACTGTCCTCCACTAGGGCTCGACGCCCTTGAGGACCGGCTGGGGGAGTTGGCGAGGGCCGCGGAGATGGCTCGGGCAGCCGCGCTAGAGCAGAGCTGGGCGGATCCACATGTTGGAGTACTATAAGGGCCCGGTTCTACAGGTTGCGGGAAATTTACGTCTACGAATGTCGGTCTCTCTATAGTCCCACCTTTTTGAATGCCAGCTCTCGCGGAGTATGCCAAGTGGGTACGGAGTTACCGAAGCGATGATCTACTCCCGTCTATATAGGTGCAGCGTTGAGTGTAGACCAGAGAGCGGAGGGAAGAACACAGCATCCTGGATCAATCACGCCCTTCCCGCGAACTCTCTTTCCCACCAGTTTGGCTCGTCCGACGCGAGGACAAACCACCGCCACCGCTCGCTGACCAGCCACACCCATCTCTCCACCACCACAAACGCCAACACCGTCCTCGCCCCCCTCCTGTACCCTCACCTCCAGTACCACCTACTTCCCGCGGTGCCATCAACACCCACCAGCGCACCGCCATGACTCCTCGATCCCCGCGCCCGCCCTCCCGGCCCACGTACGTCCCGCGAGTCGTCGACCCCGCCGTCTCAGCCTCCAACCACACCGCCCGGCGGCGAGTTGACGGATGGGCGCGGGCGGCCTGCATCGAGCACCGACCGCCGGACAGGAAAGACGAGCTCTTCCGGCCTAAGAGCGGCGCCGCGCGTGCCTCAGGGACCGCACTGTTTGTTGGCGCGTGTTTAGTTTCGGTGGGAGATGGCTCGGCGGTGCGCGTGGGGTTGGCTGGGTGTGTGAGGGTGGGGTTGCATGAGGGCCAGCATCTTTGCTGAGTTGGGCGGCTTGGGGAGCTGGTGATGGTAGGGTTGTAGCGGGGTTTGTAGAAGGGCGTAAGCGGTAAGCGGAGGTGGGGTTCGTGGTTCGAGTTGATGTGATTGCGGTAGCGGATGGCTGTAGGTTGCGCCTGGGCTCTGACAAGCTGCTGTAGGAGGGATGTGGTGGGGTCTAACGTCTTACTCAGCCGAGCACCCGGAGTGTCATTACGCGTCTGAGTTTTTACGACAAGCCGCTGGAATAGGCGTAGGACTCGGCTCGATCTCGCTTAGACTCGGGTAGCCTGGTTGATAAGATACATTAGTGGTCCGTCCGTTGTGGCGCTGTTTGCTCGCAGCGGGGCTGAAATCATACGGATATATGCTCGTACGTATCCAACTCCAGTTCCGTCGCCGTCCCCACCGCTCCAGCTCATTCAACTACCATACGTGCCTTGATAACCTCTTCCGTCTCTTCGCCGCCTCCAGCACCACTACACTACCCGGCGCATTTAACTGCTGCACTGGCGTGGCTGGCCCTGGCCCCCGACGGTGAATTCACGTCACAAGGCATAGAAGTAACCAGGGCAGACGGGACCAGTGATTGTTTATAGGAACAGAAATAAAACGAAAAAGACAAAGGCTTAGAGCTCGGATAGATATCCAGCAACGCTCGGACATTACAGTTGTGGAATCCTGCAGTGACAAGACATTTTCCCTACGATTCCCTTGATTCCATCTACTAGTCGACTGTGATTGGTCTCGTTGTTTCGCGTTAACCCTTTTCACGGGGTACCAAATACGGCGGGCGCAGCGGCCTCTTACGCTGAACCTCCGAGGCCTCGCTTAACTCAGCTCGCCACCGCCGCCCCATTGCGAGCTTCGTCGGTGGCGGCTTTGTAGTACGAGTCTATATTGACCTGTACTATCCACCCCGTCTCGTGTTCCTCTCTGAATTCCATATCCGGTATCTCTCGTTTATAGGTCCGTCTATACACTAACGCTCCGCTCGGTACTTCTGGAGAGCTCGCGTTATGGTTTGGTCGGCGGCGGCGAGGTTGCACGGGTCGTAGGAGGGCTGAGTACGAGAAGGGGTGGGAGAGAAGTAGGAGGGAGTTTGTCTACGATTTGGAAACGAGAATCCTGGGTGTTGTTTCCATACGTTCTTCGCCGCGCTCTACAACCATAGCGGGCTGGGTTTACTCGCGCTCCTGTCGTCATGTGCACGGAGCTGAAGTTGGTGAGGTATTATGGCCGGCTCTGCCTCTTGAGGGGATAGGAAGGCCGTATTACTACTACGGTCTGAGCCGTCGCTTGATTGTGAGATAGCGCTTGGCTTGGTACGGCTGGGCTTCTTTCTTGTTTACGAAAAGCCGCTTTCCTTTAAGGTCACCTTAAAAAAACCAAAACATGGCTTCATCTTGTATAGTACTAGAACAAAAGTCTGAGCGCGTTCGCTTATCACCCCATTACCTCATCAACGTTTTTAGCTGCTATTTATCAACGTAGAATCTAGAGACTTTATGTATAAAGTATATAGGTTAAAATTGATCTATAAAAAGGTTTTTAGTATTAGTTAATAACTAATACTTAGTATGCCAGCCTTCGGCAGCAATAACTACCTTACACCTCTTTTTCATACTACCTCCTATACTATTAAATAACTCTTGAGGTAAAGCCTCCTAGGCCTCTACTAATACTTCCCCCAACTTCTCCTTTATATATTCTAGCCCTCTAGATAAGTAAATTAGCTCTAGATATAGCTCTAGAACCTTAGCTTTTAGGTGAAACCAGATATGCTTAATAGGATTTAAATTAGGTGAGTACGGCGGCCATTCCATGATTTCTACCCTATAATCAATAAGCCAATTTTTGACTTTATAGGCTGTATAGATGCGCGCGTTATCTTGTATAAATATCATGCTACTTTCGTAGGTCGGGAGCATTATTTCCTTAAGTACTTCTAGATAGGAGTTGGCTAAATACCCTCCACGCTTTGACTCTGCATCTCGTGTCATTACGTATAAAGTAGTCCTCCCACCTTTACTAGAAAAGCCTCCCTAGACCATAACTGATATATCCATCCCTTTCTTATATGGCTGGATTATTTCCTTGTCCCATTTCTAATAGGGAGTGCGAAATACCCATTCCCTTTTTTCGCCCTTTCCTCTTTCGGCAGAGCACTTATCTGACCATAGAATTTTCGCCCATTGCGCTGGGGTCCAGTCTACATACGCAAGTGCCTAGGTAAGTCGAGTGGCCGCATATTGCTCTGTAATTGCTGGGCGGCCGGCACACCGTTATTTTTTGATATTATACACGTTAAGAAGTCGGGAGAGAGTACGGGCAGAGCAGGTCACGCCTGTGGCCTCCTTCACATCCTTGTACGTGTATTTTGGATTCCGGCGTACACAGCGTATAATATGTCGTTTATCCTGTTCTAAGAGACACTTTAGCCGGCCAGAACGTGGCTGCGTACGCCCCTCGTTGCGTTGTGGTGCTCGTAAGGTCGTAGTTCTAACTGATGATTTAGGCACTCCGAGCTCCTTCGCAAACCAGGTAGGCTTGCGGCCTAATGCCTTACAGGCAAGTAAAATGCCGCGCTGATATGGAGAGTATTAATGATTGGGAACGTGTGAGCCAAAGAGCTCTTTGAGGGGAGTACGTTCAGGTGGCATTTTGGTGTGTAGATGAAGGGGAGTGTGCGCGCGTGCGACGCGAATTTACGCGATTTCGCTTAACGCGCTCAGACTTTTGTCTAGTCACTGTATATACTGTTGAATATTGAAATCTGGAAGAATTGAGTGAACTCTCGAGGTGGAGAGGTGTTTTCACAAAGCTTTTGTCCTATCGGGGACCTCTGGAGGTAGACAACGTATACCGCTACTATATCCAAGCGCGCTTGATATCCGATTTGTGCGGTACCTCTGCGCTAAACCCTCGCCAAATAGGTCCTTCCTAGAACCGGCTTGGTACTGCTTAGATACTAAGCGGGCCTTCGAGGCCCGCTTGGCTATAAATCAGGCACCAAGCGGAGCCACAGACCTGCTGATTCGGCTTGATAATCGAGAGCCCTGTGGCCCAAAAAAGGGATCAACACGGAGAACGGCTGCGAGCACGGAAGAAGCCACTGGCAAATATGTTTCATGCTCACTTAAATGCGGTAGCTTCTTGGTTAGTGTTGCGCACTAATCAAAGGCTATGAATCACAATGATGCATTGAAGATTTCATAGGGCTCAAAACGGCTAGAAAGAGGGTTCGTTCGTTCTAATCAGTCCTCATGGCTTGGGTCGGTACACCCTTCATGGCCCTGTCCTTCCACCGTCGTAACTCCCTCGCCTCACGACAGCATGCGACCTAGTTCATCCATAGTGTTCTGGAGCTTACCCGTCACTTCGTACCGCATGGCCTCAACGCCATCATCACCACCATCCACTATACTCCGAACGGCACCCATGCACTCCTGCAACGCTCCGTGCAGATCCAGCTCGCATTCAAGGTGGCGAGCAAGCTCGTAGCGCAGCTCCAAGACCTGCTCGTTCGTCGGGCTCTCCACGTACTCCGTGAGCTCCCGGATCGCCGTTTTGTAAAGCTGCTTCGTCGTCATGGACGCCGGAAGGGCGTTCGCGACCTGGGAACGCGCCGCACTCCGGGCTGCACGCAACTTCAGCTCCGCGATAATGAGGGGGTCCACATCCTGGCGAGCTGCAGAGCCGCCGCGCGGCAGTCTATCGGCGGGGGAAGGGAGGGCGCGGAACCAGGCCTGCCAGTCCGACAGGGGCGCGGAGTTCGGATCCGGAGCCGGAGGGAGCGGGCCCGACGAGGGAGGGATGACGGAGAGGAGACGCGAGGTCTCGCAACGCAAGATGCAGACGCACAGCATCCGGGCGGCAGCTGCGTGACCGAAGCGCCGGGACAGGTGGTGATCGAGCACCATGGCGAGGTGGGGACACGGCTCCGCCACGCGCTGCTGGACGCGGGTGAGGAGAGCTTCGCTCACCTCGTGGATGTCGCAAAGGTGGCCGGTCAGCCGGTCTTGATCCACAGGCGCACCGCTCGCGTCGGCATCGTCAAGGAGGCCATGTGCCGCCTTCTCCGCCTGCAAGAATTGTCAGCGTGTCACGGCGGGCGCATGGAGACGGGCATACCTTGGCCCACGTGTCTCGCAGGAAGGTCAACCCTAGGGCAACGAGGTCGGCGCGCTTTTCCTGCTCCCAGACGTGCGGGGTGCAGCGGTGCTCCAGCTTGGCAAGACTGAGATCTACGAGCCTGGGCTCGCGGTCGTCCTGCACGATGATGCTGTCTACGCTGACAGTGCCGTGGCAGACTCCAGCGACATGCAAGAACTTCAGAGTTAGGGTGAGCTCGTTCAGCAGCTCGTCACAGGCGGGCGGGGAGAGCGTTGGCAGGAGGTGTCCCAGGGAGCTGCCGTGGGGGCGCTGGAGCAGGAGGGCAGGGTGTTCGGGGTCGTCGTAGGCGCGGAGGAAATCTGGGACGCGGCCGCGGAGACCGATGGCGGTGCGAGCGTTGAGGCGGGCGATGCACTGGTAGGCCGCCTTCTCGGTCTCGAAGGTGCGGTGTTCGTGGAACTGCGCGAGAGTGTGAGCGAAGAGCGTGACGCGGGCTTTGGGAGGGAGGGCAACCGTCTTCAGCTCGAAGCGGGCGTCGTCGTCGACGACCGCCTCGTGCACCGCTGCGGCGCTGCCCGAGCTGGCGGGGCGCTCGGCGGGCGGAGGCTGCGACATGGAGGCGATTAGCAGAGGATGGGGGAGACTGGCGGAGGATGGGGGAGTCCAGCGGCGGGCGCGGGATTCCAGCGGGTTTTGCAGGCGGCGGACGGAGCAGTCCAGCAACAGATGGAAATGGCCGGATGGAGTGTGACGGAGGAAGTCAAAGGGCGGCTAGGCGGATGTCCGGTACAAATAGTGGCGGGCGAGGAGGAGCAGGGGAAGAAAGGCAGCAGAAGCAGCAAACGCGATGCCGCCGCAGACGTTCCACCGCAGCTGCAGGCTCCCGCTGCCCTGTCCACCTTCACCGCTGCGTCCGCCTCGCCCTCCCGTCTCGTCCAGCCTCTGCCTCCTCCCGGTCCTGATGGCCCGACGTGTCCAGCTGGTCGCGGTGCGTCGGCTTCAATTTTGGCGCCGTGACGCGGCTGCTGCGCCCGCTGCTGGACGCCGACTTCGAGCTGCCCGCCGCTGCCGCCCGCCCAGCTGGCCGTCGCCGACGAGCGCTGCAAGAGAGTGTCGTCATGTTGGTGATGGACGGGAAAACTTTAGCGCTGTGAAACCTTCTGTCCCATTTTTTTTGTTGATGTGCATGATGTAATGTAATCTGATCAACCTGCTTCAGGTGAGATCTCCCTGTCCCGTGGCACATCGCCGTTTAAAGATTGTCTTCTTGATGGTAATTGGCGCGGGGAGACGGTTGAGTTCGGCTGACGACGTGCTGTGACAATGACGCTTTCGGAACCAGAGACCACCGTAGATTCTAAGATGAGTGTCGCTTACAGTGAATACTCCTTGATGAAGTTGGAGGAGGACGGCGACAACAATGATGAAGCCGTCTACTACAGCACTATACATCCGCCCACGCTCGGCCTACCTCCCCTATCTCATTATTATGCAGCTCGTCGAATGTATCTTTGTCGACGAAGCAGCGTCTCATGCAGCCAACCACATACGATAACGCAGGGGAGAACGTGGAGGAGAGAAATACTCATGCTTAGCACGGCTTTTGGAGGTGCAGAAAAGGCGGGAGGACAGTAAATGAAGGATATGTGGTATGGAGGGCCGAATTGAGGGGGGGACGAGACGAGTGCAGATAGTAACACGGCGCAACACACCGTCCACACCAACCACCTACACCCGTTACACCGCCTGCCCCAGCGTTTTCCTCACAATCATCTCCTGTAGTGTGGCGCCTTGGCCGACGGCTTTCCGTCCTGCCAGCTCAAATAGTTGCAAGGACCCGTTGGCTCCGAGGCATTCATGGAGAGCCTGTGCGGATTCTTCAGATATATATCATATACGCTCGTTAGAGCTCTTGATTGCCATGGCGATTCAGGCGCTTGATCGAGAGGTCAGTGCCCAAGCGGGTGTTAAAGTCCTACCGAAATACTAAGCGGTTAATCTACTTAAACGTAACTTATACGTAATTTGGAACTTGTTTACGTGCTCTTCAAGATTGATTTCTAAGCCTAAATATATACTAAATATACTTTTCTATAGATTTCCCTACTAGCGATGTATATAGCGCTCTAAATATAGTAATATATGAGTAGTTAAAATTTTCGTCTTCAAAAAATATTATTGACCTTGCCCAACAGGATAATTTCTACATGACAATATACCAAGTATCGCGAACCAAGTAGATCAAACCGCTTATCAAGCCACCTGAAAGGCCCCGGCCTGCCAAGCAGGCTGGATGCCCGCTTGAATCCGCTTGGCTTGCCAATCGAGAGCTCCGGCGCTCATCAATCTCCCGTGCGGTTTTAGAGCAACGAAGCCCCAACCATAGGAAGACCGCTTCGTCCACTGTTATATTTGATCTCAAGGACGAAGGAGACATAATACTTGCGTCCGGCCTCTCCCGTTGGAAGAAGCAAAGGGCTCTCGCACTGAGGCGATTTTCCCACCTTGGCGCACGGCTGATATTCGCTAACGTCCCGGCCAATGGATAGATGGCCGCGTCATCCTCATTGGATGACCACAACATAGAGTACACGCTTCCAATCTGTTACTAACCTCTTCGAGCACTTTGATCCGCAACGCACACGACGCCATCAAGCCTTGCTTATGCAGGCGTCTCCCGCCCCGTTACACGACCGAGCTCCAACCCAAGGAACGAAGGGCGCGGTCTGAGGAAGAGGGGCGAAGGCGGAGGAGATTGGCCAGTACTCTACAGACGCTACCTTTCACGCATCTTCCCGTATGGGCATTGCTGGCGATTTGGACACTCTAAAAGAACATGTTCGGGTACTTCGCCAGCGAACATTCAATTTTCAACAAGGCGAGCAAAACCGGCCAGCGCCGCCTGGTAGAATATGCCGCTACGCTGTGGGAACGGTGAAAGCTGCTCTACGATGAAGAAGGCCAATACGCTACGACCCATGTTGCCAGCGCTGACGGGATATCTCTGGCCGCACAATGAAAGTTAATCGTCCGCGCCGTCGAAGCAAGGCCTTTGTTGCTAACGTCTTCAGGCAGGTCGATCGGCGCCATGTGTCAAGGGCGGCTGGGCGTGCCGGCTGGCTCGCGTTCCGCCGGAAGTCGGGCGCTCAGCCGCCAGCGAGCATCAACGAATGGCCTTGCGCGGGGCGGCTGGCATACCCGATGGGCTGGCCGAGCGACGGCGATGCATCCCCCTGTCCCGCCAGCCGCTGCGGCCATGACTTCTCCGCGCCCGAGCGCCAATTGACACGTCTCGCCCCATCGTCTCGTCGCGCCGCACCACCGCACCACCGCCCAGACCCGCAACCGGCCGCCATGGCACCGACCCCGAGCCTCGCCGTGCCGATGCAGACACCGCCGTTGATGGAGGCGCCGCCATTGATGCAGACACCGCCATTGATGCAGGCACCGTGCGACCTGTTCCGCTACCCCAAGCCATTGCGATCGCCGCGAGCTCAGAATAGCCTGCCGGGTGGACATCGGGGAGTCCGACGCCACATACCATGTTGATGGAACGGTGAAGGATACCAGGACAATTGGAGGTTCAAGAGCCTCGTGAGCGCCGGTCTCGTCGAGGCTTGGGCAGCGGACATGGCCTCGGCGACCCGTGGCAGACCAAGGGCTTCACCGGCGGTCATGTCGGTAAGTTAACGCCTCCCTCCACGGCGTACTACGCTCTGCAGCTTCTGAGATGCAGCAAGGTGCCGTCTCCCTCGATCGACGACAGGCAGCGTGGGCTAACACATGCACAGGTGATCGACTCGTCGGAAACGCTCGCACCTAGATTATCAGCCCATCAACCACCGGTCGTAGGCATGCTCTTTCCCAAAGGTTTCGTTCCTGCCTGGCCCGCATACTTAGGTCAGACACAACTGACAGGTTAAACGGTCAACGCTGCCAGCCATGCGCTCAGACATGTTAACGGTGCGGACGTGTCGTTCGAGGCTGGAGTTGCGCGGGAAGGTACGGGGGGAGATGGAACAGATGGCAGCCTTGCTTACGGTTCGCTTGCTGTTGTCGTTACCGTTGGTATTACTGCTGTCGGGCTCCGGCGGCTGGCGCTTGGCGACACGGTTGTGGTGGTAGTAGCCACCACGACGCGGAGGATCGGCGTGAGAGTGTGAGGGGGGAGACTGGGCTTCTCGTCAGTTGGACGGGCTCCGTTCGCAACGCAGACATGTCTAGCACGCATATTGAGCTCGAGCGCGGCCAGCCTGCGTTGCGTCTCTACGCGGCGACGGCGGGACAGAAACATAGTGCTCGTTTTGTTTTGGTGGAGCGGTGGCTGTGTGTGTAGGGGCGACAAAGGGAGACAAGTGCGTGGCTGAGATCGAGGCTAGGGACGCGGTGAGCAAGAAGGACAAGACCTTGATGACACTACGCGGTCACATTTTCCACGACGCGTTGTTCTTCCGCCCTTATATTCTCGCTCTCCCTCTCTTGTACACCCACTCCTCCTCTGTATTTCGTCTGCCTCGGTTTTCCAAGCTTGTGCCGTCGTCGCCTGGTACCTCGGCGCGCGCTCTCTCGCGTCTTCCTCTTCGGCATCCTGCCTGCCGGCCTTTTCTATGCGTATAAATTTGCGCTCCTTCTCTTAAGCACTCCTGCTCCTCTATACTCACGATGGGCACACGCGTGACGCGCGACACGCTCGAAGCCTACCTTGCCTGCCTGGCGCCCGAAGACCGGCTCAAAGTACAAGGCATGTCTGTTGACGAGCTGCTGGACCTAATCCAATGGCTGCTCGATAAGAAGCACCTGAAGCCACTCTCCGACGACGATCCAGAGCCAATGCCCGACGACAAAATAGAGCTACTGTCCGACCACCACCTGGAGCCAATGCCCAACCACCATAGCGGCTACCTCAAGCTCATGCCGTCACTGACCTTGCTACCAATAGCCATTGTCAAGGCCACTCGACGTGTGCTAGTATTAGGTGTCGTGCTCTACCTTAGCAAACTTGTTCTACCACTGCTCTCAGGCACCGATTCGCTCACAGGCCTACTTACGCCGCCGGTGCCGACCTGGGTTTCTATACCCGCCTAGGAGCCCGGATTACACCTTAACCACTCACTACAGGAAGCGTAAGAGGTGGCGAGAAAGGCTCTCAAGCCTTTACTTGACCCGTTCGAGGTGCACATCACCAGCGGCCAGTTGGACCTGGCGATGTACAATATGAGACAGCTTATCAAGGACGCGTGGAGGATGTGGGGCACGTACTCAGACGACGTGTAAGGGTGCTACTACCGCGACCAGCTAATCGCGGTGCAAGCCGGGCTGCTAGCAGCCTCGTAGGATATGCAGACCTTGGACCTCAACCTGACGAGGACGCTTAGAGGCGCCTCATACACGCTCGAATTCACAACGCAGGAACTCTTATACCAAGTTACCGCCCCAGACACCGACTTTACGATCGCCCGTAGCATCTAGGATGCCGTGCGCCGCGAGCCGCGGCCGCCGAGATGCGGGAACGTGCGCTCTAGGACACGGTCTGCACAGGGCGCCGCCGGCTAATGACCATCGCGGAAAAGGCGCTGGACGGCGCGGAAATGGTTAAGGACAGGCTGATTGAGCCGCAGAGGATCTTCGATCCCACTCGCACCTGGCTTACCATCGAGCTGGAAAACTGCCAGGCCGCCGCCTCCGCCTCCTACACCACCGCTGCAACCGCCCGCTCGGACGAGCAGAAAGACTGGGAGGCCTCGTACGTCAACCTCTAGGGCCTCTCGCCCTAGCAGCCGGTGAGCTGGGCCGCCACCGAGCTGGGCGCGCCGCCGCCGCGCGGCTTCTCGAGCTCTTCCGGCCACTCGCGCGCGCTGGTGAATACTTGGCGGCGGGAGGAGGGGGGGCTGCGTCTGTCCGGCTGCGGCACGGGGTTGGCGGGCTGGTGGAGTGATGGGGGTGTCTCGGTGAAGCCGCCTGGTATCGTCGTGAGGGTCCTGGGGGTGGACTTTTTGCTGGAGACGTTGTTTGTGGAGGGAGAATATTTGGGCATGCGGCGATGAGGATCGTTGTTGTGGCTGCCGGTGGGGGACTGGTAGGCTGGGCGCTCCGCGGCTTGCTGGAAGAGCGTAAGAGCTGACTCGACTGGAGGGCGAGGACGAATGGGAACAGGATGAGAAAGAGTGGGACCATGATCAGTGGGAAGAGAATGAGGGGTAGCATTTTGATGGTTAGGATCATAGTGAGGAGAATGAGAACGATGGGGAGAATAATGAGGAGAACGTTGGCGGTGGGGAGGGGCCGTCCTGTACCATTCCTCAGCCTCACCAGAACCGACGGGTGGTAGTGGTGGTGGTTCCTGCATCCTGGTGGCTGGTTCAAGCTGGTGGTCGAGGTTGGGGTTGCCGTCGTGGTGATTTTCGTCGTCGTGGCGGTAGTAGTCCACTTGCGGTGACGGGCGACGGTCTACTATGGCTGGTTTGTGATTGCTACTGCTAGAGATGCGGCTGGATGTACCCGGGTCGACGTAGTCTGGATCCTGCTGTATGTGATGGCGACAGAAGCGCTTGCCCTCTTTCCAGTCCGCAGCAGCGACCCGGCCATGGTAGGGTGTGTCTATTACCTGTCCCTGGTTGATGTGTCTGCCCTGGCACCTGAAGTGCTCCGGCTGCGGTGGCGATGGCAGTGACGATGGCGCTGGCGATGGTTTAATCTGAGGCCGCCGGCGTAAGGATTGGCGGCGGCGCCGGTCATCGGCGTGCCTGGGCATGATGGGAATGTCGGACGAAGGTTCAGAGCTGGGGGAGGATACTTGTTTATCTATGAGAAACGTGTACTACGCTTCTCTTTGCCGTGCTGTAGGCCGTGCCTGACTCTTTCGCCAGAAAACTAAAGAAGCATGCCGCCTCTCCATTGATTGTCAATTGTTGCGCGGTAAACAGAGGCGGTGCGGGAACCTTGTAGATCCGCCGCGAAGCGGAAGAAGCCTTTAGGATGCCCTGTAGCTGCTGTCTCACTCTGCTTCCAAATCTACTTCCTTGTCTACCATAGGGCTCTTGATTGCCAAACTGATTCAAGCGCTTGATCAAGCGCTTAGTATCCAAGCGGCACCAAATCGGTTCCGGGAAGAATCTATTAAGTATAGATTTACCGCGTAGATACCGTACGATATCGATATTAATATTCACCGGAAAGGATAGTTAAGCGAGAATATTCTCAACACCATGCCAAGAATCGTAAGATCTTACTCCCCAGTTTCAGCCATGCTAAACCTGATTAGAAAGCCAAAACTTGACACCATGCCAAGTATCGCGAACCAAGCAGATCCACCGACTTACCAAGCAGCTTGAACAAACCAAGCCGCCCATCAGCTTGGTCAAGCAAGCCGACGCCTCCTCGTCGGCTTGCCAAGCGCGAGCCTGGTCCGCCAGCCGGCCGCTCTTCTTTTATACCGCCCGCATTAGTCTTGCACGTTCCCTTCGCCGTCGTCGTCATTGTCGCCGCCGCTGCCTCCGCCGCCGTCCGTCTGCACGAAGCCGTCCAGCCAGCCGCCCATACCCGTCCACGCCTCTTACTATGCCTTGTCGCGGCTGCGTTGACCGCGTTGCCGACTGCCTGCTGCGCCAGGTGCTGCGCCGCGTGCCGGTTGGCGATGCGGCGGGTTTGGCTCGGGTGTGGGCTGGTGGCGGATGTGAGGGATTGGAGGACAAAGGAGGAGGATCCCGGCGGTGGTGGTGTTTGTGAGATGCTTGTGATGTCGGATTGGGCGTGTGGGGTGCGCGGTGTCCGGCGCGTGGGCTTTCGGCATGTTTGCGGGCTGGGGTGTTGGTTTGTTGGTGCGATCTACTGAGATGCAGCCGTGGCGTCTTTCTGCTTTGCTTTGTCGGCCGACTGCGTTGTGAATCATTGTGTCTCAGCCCCGACATTACCGACTACGCATCTTGGTAGTACGTCGAGGGAGCTGCGTCATGATAGATGAACAGGTCGGGCCATGTCTCTTTTCCCTACTCTTGTTGAGTCTTCTCCCCATTGCTCCTCGCAGCCCTGATGCTGAGTGGAGGCGTATTGTGGACATTTCTTAGCCATACTTGCCGAGAATGCTATTTACAGTACCTGAATTTGTAACGAGGTGCTTGTAGAATCAAGTTTTCTGTAGAATTGATGGGCTTCTTATCAAATATTCAATCGACATTTGAGATTTAAGCGGACTAGAACCCAGTTTTTTTTTTATCCTTAACTTTTGATATATAATAAATCATAAAAGACCAAGCTATTAAGTAAAAGGGATACTAAAAACAAATATAATGGAGTAAAAGATAAGCAAAATCTTGAATCTCTCCACCGCTCACCAAAGGCAAAACGCAACCATCAAGCCTTAAAAGCAGCCCGATTTGCTGCTCCAACAACTGAAAACTCAACCACCCACCAGCATCGGCACCGCCATGCCGCATGCGCCCCTTGCCGCGTAATTGGGTGACGCTCCACGGCGCGGCAGGGCGCGCGCCCCCCAGTTGCGGGAGATGCGGTCGGCGGCGGCGGGCATCCCTGCGTTAGCGCTACCGTTGTTGTTAAGGTCCAGTCACGCAAGGTAGGTAGAAGTTGAGTAGAATCCGTTCATTGACTAACAGTAACACCAAGCAGGTCTGTGTACAGAAGGGTAAAGGATGTAGGTATGTGACTATCACGTAATAGGATACACGTGATTCTCAGCAGTTGGAGGAGTTGGGAGGGAGGTCTTGGGTTGCTGGTCCCGCGGCCGTCGAAGTATTTAGATGCTCGGGGGCGATAACGAGAGGGATGGCGGAGGTGCTGCCGTCTTTGTTAGTTCTGATGCCACGAAGGGAGAGGAGGAGGGGAGAAAAGTGTAACGGCGGGCCTCTGCCTCTAAGGATCCAAACACCAAAGAGGGTGGTAAGCCGTGTTGGGGGTTTACCTTGAGTGGGTATAAGAGAGGGTGAGAGAGAACGAAGTAACGAATACACGTAATTAAGCACTACGGACGAAGGCCATATTACTAATTAATAGTATAGATCAATTATCGAAGTTGACTATAAAGGTTAAAGCTATCTAAGGAGTGTAGTTTATATACGTATAGGGAATATATATAATCTCATATGCTTAGTAGGTAGGGCGCGATTATTTTCTAAGCGCCTAGTTCTAACTAAGCGCGTAGTTTAGTTATATCTCTTAGCTTAGTAACTGAGCGGGTGGGCCTAACTGATCGCAGGGGTTACGTGACTACTGACCTACTTGACTTCGTGCTCCTCCGCGTCCTGCGGGGTCATCCTCCGATTTCCTCAACCTGTGGAGGCTGCGCCGTAACAAAAAGGTGATGGCGTTGTGGGAGTGTAGGCTGAACCGGAGCTAATCGGTGACGGTGGGATGACGGAAGTGGCGGGAGGGATTGAGAGAGAGCAAGGCATTGCGAGAGAGGCCGAAAGGGTGCATGGCATTGTGGTAGGGAAGGGGGCGGTAGGAGCGGCATTGGCGGAATAACGTCGCTTTGTTCCACGGATGACGAGCGTCAGCGAGCTTCTTCTTCGACACGAGAAAGCAGCCGGGCTAATGCAAAGTACATTTCCATTTCCGCGTAGCTCAGTGCAGCAGCGACAGCCATTCGTGGACCATGATCCCGCTCATGCCCTGCAAAATGTCTTGATCTACGAGAAATCCATCCGCCCAATCGCAAGACCTTACACCGCCTTGCAACTACCGAGCACGCTGATTCGGTTGCAAAGGGACCACAGATTGTGGGAGAAGAAGACAGGGGACTTGCAAGGAAATGGGAGAGAAGGGACATTCTGTGCCAGTCATACGCGAGAAAATACGCCGGGGTTCGAGAGACCGCCTGCACTCGCGTGGACACAACTTGCATGGGCATTGCCGTCGCCATGGCTGCCTCCGCCGCGGCGTTGGCTGGAGAGAAGGTGTATTTCACAGGCATGGGCACGGTGCATTGGGTCTGAGATGGGAGATATTGATTCAGCGGAGGGCTACGGAGACCAAGCTCTTCCATCCTCTGTCACCTTTCATGGATGTCTAAGACAGACCCGCCGACCCTCTCCTTTCCCAGATGCGCAGGTCTGAACGCCAAGTTGTCATGGGGCATCCAGCGCGAGAAGTTTGCTGCCTCGGGTGCTGGCAAGAGTGCTGAGCTGCAACTCGGAAGGCAGGGGTTTGATGCACTCCTGCAAGGAGCCTCCCATCCAAAAGGTGAGCTTGTTCTCGCAGGTCAGGTAATGCGGGCGGTGGCGAGATCCACTGGCCCACCGCCGGGATGCCGTTGACGCAGCCCCAGAACGACCGGGGCCAAGCCTCAACGGCTTCCTTGCATTGCTTTTCGAGTGCGGCGGCACGGGTGACGTGCTTTCCTGCTCCATTGCTATGAGCAATATTGGATGCGATTGTAAGCCGTCAAAAGCTGTGACCTCGGCGGCGATGTCGGTCTCGACGGGCTCCAGCTGGGCCATGATGACGTTGCCTGCGGTGGCTACCGAGCTCAGCGTGACGCCGACGGTGCTTTCGGCGACGGCTACCTTGAGGTTGCTGAGGATGAGGCGCGAGTGGATTCCTTCAAGGTCCCTCAGAAGCTGGGAGATCCCGCTGTCAGCGGCGGGCTCGAGCCAGAGGAGGCGGACGTCAACGCAGAGGTGACAGCGCTGAGGCTTCGGCCGTCCGAGGGCTCGCGGGAGCTGTAGATGGAGTCTACGTGCTTGCTGGCGGCGTCAATCAAGAGCTGCGTCTTCGCGCCTGGCTCCAGCGGGTCCCCGGTCACGATGAGCTGCGGGTCATGGAGTAGCAGTTTCAGTGGTGCAACCCAGCACATGGCGGCTTGGCCCACAGGAATGGCGAGGACAAAGGTGATCAGTAGCACCGCAGGCAGATACTGTGGATGTGCACGACCATAGGGCGGGCGGCTGTGCTGTGGCCAGCGTGGATGAGGGCAGATCGGAGCTGTGCAGAGACAGCGTGAGCGAAACTCCAGAGAGACAGCTTGGAGGAGATGCCAGAGAGACAGCGGATAGTAGCTAGTGCACCCGCGCTGTCTGCTGCTCTCCCGCCCTCAGCATCACTCCCTGTCGCTTGCCTCGCTGCCACTCACGATGATGACGACAAACACCCGCAGCTTCAGGCGCCCGCCGCCACCGGGGCGACGCAGCCGTCCATCGCGGGGAGCAGTCTGAGCAGCATTGGCGAAAGAGTTGCGCTAGATGCTCCAGCGGTATGGCAAACTGAGAGGCGAGTTTGCGGTGGAAGATGCTGACCATGGTGATCGTGGTGGCAAGCGAGCAAGTGGGGCCTTGTGTGATTCTTTTCGTTGTCGTGAGAGGTTTGGCGGCGGCGGCGGCGACTCAACACTATGCCAAGCATCGCGAGGTCCGGCGGCGGCAGCTGCGGCGGTGGGCCAGATTCGCGCGTTAAACCCGATCGGGTAAAAAACTCAACACCACGCCAAGTATCACAAGATTCGCCGGTGGGCGAGACTCGCTGGCTAAGCCGCGATTTTTGCCGCGCTAAGCCTCATCAGGTAACTAAGATCTCAACACCATGCCAAACATCGTGAACCAAGCGGGCCTGAAAAGTCAGCTTGATCAACCGATCGCCTGTTGATGCCTCTTCTTGGCAAGCGGTTTTTGAGACCCGCTTGGCTTGTCTGTGCTTGTCAATTCAGAGCCCTGAATCCTTTAGCTTCGCCAGCTTCAGCCGCCAGTCGCCTGCCGTGAACGTTATCGCCTACAGCCCCAACCCGGGAAGCGGTAGAAGAGGCGGTAGTAGCAATTTAAGCGGCACAATTTTGATGAGGCGAGCGATGACGGGGGTCATGTTGATCCGTGCGTTGACCACGCTCGATTTGCTCTCGCCTCGCCGCCTCACCTCGATACTATCTCCACGTCATGTCTATCTTTGCTACCAACTGTGGCCCTCATCTTTCGCAGCAGTCACGTTGAAGCCTCGACCTCAGCGCGTCATCCCTTTACGCGTGTCGAGGGCCTGCATCCTTTAACCGCGACCGCGACCACCACCCCTCCAACCACCACCACCACGACCGCGACCGCCATGCACAAAACAACTGCACGCGGACTCCACGACACCGCCGTCCGCGTCCCATCCTTTACCGCAACCTCATGCGCCCCAAGCTATCCGGTACACATCTACAATTACAACAAAGAGCCAAGGCTGCTCGCAAAGCCCGGTCGGGTGGAGTGGTAGGTGGGTCCTTGTCCAAGCGTGCTGGCGGAGCCGCGGGAGAGACCAAGGGCGGGCCATGCTTCGCGCACCTGGGTAAAACCGGGGGTCTGTATGGGGTACCTCCGGTAGCGGAACGAGTTGCCGTATCTTCTATCCAGTGCGAATTGTCTTGTTGGTCTTGCTGGAACACGCATCGCATCAACAACAACCGCATTGAGAGACAAAGAGCAGCCGCTTCTGGCAGCTGTTGGAACCGTTCGCTCCCGTTGGTCACTGCCAGATCTTCTATCCTCGCACCCTGCTACATGCTTGCGCACATCGAGTCAAGGCTGCTCGGACTTTAACATCCAAAAGCATGGGCGGGTGAGATTGATCTCGCGTTTCGTGTCAGCAATTTCATCCTACTCTTTCCATTCATGATGCAGGCTGACCAGCTTTCTCACGTCTTTACAGGCATCCATGGACTCTAATTCGACCGTGCCCCAACGCCATGTTGCGAACGAGACCCAGGACGCCCTAAGTTGGCACGACGAGTCATCTCAGCACAAACTTCGAACCCTCTACAATCCCTGAGTTCGTGTGGCAGTCACCTATCGCTATGGGCCCTGAACAACGGATCGCCACGCGGAAAATCCACCTTCAGAACCTGCTGGCGTTCAAGTCAATGGTAAGCGCACATAGCCTCGTCGTCTTTGCTAACAGGGACAGCCTTCGCACGGACCTATTACCTTCCTTCTACGCTCAGGTTCCAAATGCAGGTCTGTTACCCAGTACCACAGATTACGCCCTGGGATGTCTCTATCAAGGCAGCGGTGGTAAGCACATCGGCGACCTACTGGTCACATTCACATTCTCCTCATCGCGCAATCCTGAAGCCAGGGCTCAGGCTCCTTGGGAGGCCGACGATCTTGCGGTGCCTATTGACGTAGAACCTCCAGCATATGATCAGATCCAACGTCAACCCCCAAGACTGTCGCATGCCTTGCCCAGTGCCTCCAGTCGTAGGAAGAGTTCGTAATTCCCCAAGACCAAGCCTTTTAAGTCACCACTAATCAGGGTAGGACGCGCATTCCGTGAGATCTCGACAGTTCCTTCACCAAAGAAGCCCGCTTTTGTCAACCCTGCCTCTTCTTCCTCTGAAATCGAGCAGCCCCCCGCCGTTGCCGACCAGCTCAGGCACGAGATTCTGAACCATCCCACTGCGCCAGGCAGTCCGACCGAAGACGGCTTCGTTCTTGACCGCTTCCATACCGTTGAGAGGAGACTATGCGCTCGAGGAGCAGGCAGCGGAAGACAAGTCAGTGACCGCCAAAAATATTGATGGGGCCAACTCCACTGAGAAACGGCTCGCTGCCGTCGAGGCAGAATTGGCAAACAGACCTGCCAAGATTGAACGGTTCCGCGAGGGCCTGATTGATGCGCTGCCGCCCCGCGTGTTGGAGACTTTACAACTACATGTCGAACGGCGGCTGGACTGCCGTAGGCGGCCGAGCCTTGGGAAACCAGGATCTTCTTCGGCTCCCCCAACTCCGGTCCGCGGAGACTACAGGGCCAATGCGTGCCCGTCTCCGCACGCTGACCCGGTTTGCACCGTGCCCCTTCCTCTCCTGCTGTAAGCTGATGCTTGTCCTCTGTGACTGTGTTTGTGTACAAAACTGCTGTGCCGGCCCGTTATGTCCCTTCTGCTGTGGCCTCAATGCGCGCCCAAGCCGGATTGAGAGATGGCGCCACACCGTCGCCCTGGCGCGGTGACTTCCTGCCGTGAGATGAAGAGAGTAGCCAAGTGCTTTGAGCTGTAGAAGGCCTGTATACGTTGTGCGGCCGCCGATAATCACTGCGGCTCCATCTACCCGCATTTCCCTGCTGCTTCTGACGTTGGCTTGCGTTGTGTCGGATCTCCGCCTCGTGTCTCGATTGTGACCTTCATGACCGAAACCCGCCAATCACCGCTGGATGGTACTGATTGTGGCGGCACGCCTGGGAGTAAATCAAAGCATATTCAGCTCGTCGGCACGATGAAGCCCAGAGGGTGCCGCGCGAGGAGGCAGTTGAACAGTTATTTTGATGTGCAATTGTTGACCACGTTTAAATAAGCGCCGACACGGGCAGCTGACCGACGTGTATGACGACGTGCGGCGCCACACCCGCCAGGCGCTGGCCGGCCGCGGTCCGAGCGGGAGTTCCCGAGAATGGATGAAACGGCGCGCGTGTGACGGCGGGCTGGTGGCGCTCGGGGGTACGAGTACAACCGGCCTGCCACCCTCGCCCCCCACCCACCTCACCCTCGCCGAGCAGCTTCGCCCCGCTCCGCACCACCCACCACCACACCACCACCACAAGCACGGTGCCGGCCACCGGCCCCAACAACGTCACGCACCCGCCGCAGAAGACGCATGGCCGCGATGAGCGGACGGTAAGACATTCCATTGTCTGAAGTGCTAGCTGAGATACAAAGGGAAGAAAGAGAGAGAGACAAGAGCGCAACCCATCACCGTCGTTCCGTCAAGCCAGCCATGCCACGCGACGCCAGAAATCCTCCGGGAGGGGGGAGGCGGGGCGGGAGGGCAGCGGCGAGAGGCCGAGCTTAAGACTGATTTCGTTGAGCTCTTCGCGCGCGCGGCCGCCGCCCCATTCGACGCCGAGGTTGTCGAGGGTGTCGAGGATGTCGATGTCGATGCTGTCGATGTTGAGGTTGTCGATGTCGAGGCTGTCGAGGCTGTCGAGGCTGTCGAGGCTGTAGCTGGAGCCGTCGAAGATGTCGCCGTGGCTGGCCTGGACGCTGGAGCTGGAGCCGAAGCTGCCTGAGTTGTCGCCGTGGCTGGCCTGGATGCTGGAGCTGGAGTTGCCTGCGTTGTCGCCGTGGCTGTCACCATCGCTGCCCTCGGGGTTGTCACCATCGCCGCCCTTGGGGTTGTCATCAACACCGTCCTCAAAGATGTCACCACCACGACGCCAAAGGTTATATTCCAAATCGTTGTACTCCTGCTCCTGACGGTCTTCGCCTTCACCCGGACCGGGCTGGAATTGCGGCAACGTCAGCGGGGATGGCGCTTGGAAGGCCGGGCCGAGCTTGGGCGGCGCGGTGGCCGACGAAGAGGCGGCGGCTGTCGGGCCTGAGACGGCCGTGTTGACCTGGAAAATGGTGCCGGGATCCACCAGCGCCACCGCCGCCGCCGCCGCCGCTTCCTCCGCCTTGTGCTTCTTCCGAATTAGTGCCATTGCCGCTGGCGAGTTGCTGTTGTCGTCGCCGCTGTCGTCGCTGTCGCCGTCGCTGTCGTCGTCGCCGCCACCGGTGTTCTTGCGCTTCCTACCGGTGAGCAGAGGCGTCGCTTCGTATTTGAGGGTAAAGGCGATGGCGGCCAAGATGGCGGTGGTATTATTGATCGTGGCAGCGGAGACACCTGCGGACGAAGCAAGTGGGGTTGCTGGATGCTGGCGCTTTTCATCTTCAGCGTTGCCGGAGCTCTCGGGCATGTCCCACAGCCGTCCCTTGTTAAAGTGGAGCTCGGAAAGCCGGCACGGGTTGGGAGGCGCGATTGCTGGGAGACCACATGGGATGTCAGCCTGCTGCTGGTTCGTTTGACCTTGGATGTTGCTGAAGCTCTGGCCCATATTCCACTGGTTGACCAGCTTGAGGCCGGGGAACTGGAGCGGGTTGGGAGGCGGCGCAGCAGCTGGAGGAGCATATGAGATGTTCGGCTGCTGCCGGTTCGTTTGACCTTGGGTGTTGCCGGAGCTCTGGGGCATGTTACACGGCTGGTTGTTCAGACCAACGCGAACCCTGGCCCTGCTGGGCCTGGAGCCGCGGCCGGTCGAGGTTGTGCCTGATTGATGCGTGTTGTGGTACCAGCACAGGCGGGACTCTGGGCGCTTCGACCAGATGGGCTGCTTGCAGTCGTCTTTGCGTTTGCTGCTGGTGCCCTTGCACACCAGCGCGCGGCGCTCGTATGGGCGGGGCTTGCGCGGGGTCTCCGGGACGGCGGTGATCTCGAGAGACATGGTGGATGCCCGGCTCGGCGCGCGGAGCGACAATCGCAGTGGCGGGAGCGGGAGAGGCAACGGCTGGAGAGAGATTTGGTAAATGTGATCCATCGGGAACATGCCTGACCCAACCCGTTGGAAGCGCGGTCGGCCACGACATAATCGACAGCTCTGTTTGCGCTGTGCCTGGACAGCAACGCGCTCCTGTTTTCTGGTTGAAGGGAAGAGAGGCCGGACATTTGGATACGGACGGTACCCGGGAATGTTGAATTGGCGTACGCTCTCGCTCTCTCCCCCTTTTTCTGTCCCCTTCTCTCCCATAACCCAACGTCTGCAAAAAACGAAACCGAAAAAAAAAGATGTCTCTTTTGCCTTGTCCGTGCTTGGAATGAGCGACAGCGACAAGACAGCCGGTGAGACCCAGAAAGACAATTTCAAAGAGGCGACGAAACTCATGGAAGGGAACCAGGTACTTAACAGACGGCGGCGCCCAACTTTTCTTCCTGCCCATTCGCATCCCAGGTCTTATCAACCGCACTCCCACGCAGAGAAGCTCTTCCCGAGTTTTATCGTCCTCACTCCCACGCAGAAAAGCTCTTCCTCCCCATCTTCATCAGTATGATGTACTACTTCTTCTGCATATGCCTCGTCTCCCTCGTGGCGCACATCCTCTTTGCCAACCCCCGCCCTCCAGCAGCCACGTCTGCACCCTCTCCAGCAGACACGCCCGCGTCCCCTTCAGCAGTCACGCCCGCATCCCCTCCAGCAGTCACGCCCACGTCGACCAGCAGTTCCCCAGGCCGCCAGCGCTGCCTCGGCATCGCCAGGTCCGGCCAGCAAACCCAGCAAAGTTGGCTACGCGTTAGCAAAGACACAAATCGCATTGCTTGACCCATTCCGTTGCCGTGCACTGAAAGACATGCCGTTGCGTGACCTTGACTTGGATGAGTGGGCGCGGGCGCAGAGGGAGCAGCGGCAGGACGTGCCATCGCCCGCTTGAATTCGGAGTCAGGCTTACGTGAAGAAGCAGTGCTGCCAGAGATTGCATTGTCTCTGAAGCGGAGCTGGGTGTGAGAATGTGGCTGGCCTGCCAAGGCAGCCGAGAAGAGTCACCAGTCAAGCAAGAGAGAACAGGCAGCAAGCAGTGGATTGAGCAGCAGGCAACACCCCCACGTTCGCTGCTCTCCTTAGGGAGAGCCCCGTCAATAGCTTTGATGGTTGAGAGATTGCGTGGTGATTCATGTGACTGGTCCCGCGGAAGGCAGGCCGTATATGGTGCCGCTCACACGGCTACATTGCCAAGCCGACGCAATTCCGCAAATGCACGACCGCCAAAGAAACAGAACTACCAAATCAACGTAGCGCCACCAAGCAGACGCACAAATAGCAATGCAGACGGTGCTGGCTGCCAGAGGCGAGCGCCTCTGAAGAAGAGGGTCGAAGCGTCCAACGACCACGCTAGCTTGTTCCAGCACTCCGCGTTTGCAAATCGGCGCCGCTTCAGCTGGAGCCGTTTCGTTGTCGGCGTCCATAAAAGACCAGCTCCCCGTCCGAGCAACCTTTGCCTTTTCATCTCCAACACCACCTTCCCCTTCCACATCTACTTGACTCAGTCCACCCAACATGACCTTCAACCAGTGCAACGGAGTCACTAAGCAAAAAGAGCGCTGCCTCAAGCCTGCGATGAGAAACAAAGATTTCTGCAGCATGTATACGGACCAAGGTGCGTATGTGTCTGCACCTACAAGAGATAACCATTCTGACTGCTCCAGCTCCCAAAGCCTCGTCCCAACCCAGCAGCTCGCGCCAGGCCACGCCCGCCACCCTGGCTCCCGAAGTGCACCACGCGGCTCGTGTCAGCAAAAGCCGCAAGGGCAAGGGCGTTCCTGCAAACGACCTGCCGAATTGCTCCAAGAAAGAGTGCAGGAGCCGTACTTCGAGGGGCACGGACTGCCACCGCCTGGCCATCGCCAGCACCAACTACTGCCAGTACCACCAGCCGGCCGGCCCTTCTCGCCAGAACAACGCTCGCAGCGTGTCCTTCTCCTCGCCGGCTCCCCAGCCCTCGCGCCCCTCGGTCCGCTCCTCGGCCCGCTCCAAGTCCAGCTCCAAGTCCCCTGCCTTCTCGAGCAACCGCCGGCCCTCCATCAGCTACTTGGCCTATTACACCGTCGAGCAGCTTCACGGCGAGGTCATGCGCCGCATTCCGGAGCACAGCCGCGAGGCCAGCGTTCTCGAGGATTCCGATGTCGATAATAGGTCGAGCAGCCAGGGGGAGGACGGGGATGGTGCTTACTACTCGGTTTGAGTCGAGTGAGGACGACCATGGCCATGCTTGCCGCTCAGACTGAGTCGTGAAGCGCGCCTACGGATGGACAAGGGAATCAAGGTTGTGGATGCCTGTTGGTTGGTTTTTACTCCCCCTGCATGAGCACCCGGTTTCTCCTGTCCGTCCTTTATTGATGTCTCATGAGTTTTCTTTGCTGCAGTATTTTTCCTTTTGAATCGACGTTGGGGATGCCTGTTGGATGGTTGTTACTCCCCCAGCGCGAGCACACAGGTTCTCCTGCCCTTCCTCATTGACGTCTCATGAATTTCTTACGGCAGTGTTGAACGTTTTCCTTGTTTCCTTGTCTCCTTGCATTTCACATTCCTTTTTGACGTTTAGCCTCCTCTTCACGATAACGATTATGGCATTAAACGTATCTAAAAGACCAAAAACATTAACGGTGGAATGCAATGGATTATTTTTGACTTACACTGCTCTTGACTTGGATTGCTCTTGACTTGTGCTGCTCTTGACTTGTACTGCTATCATGACGTCCGAATCAGGTAAATTCCACGGTGTTGCAGTCACGCTTACCGCGCCGCTGGCCCGCATGGCGCAGGTGTCGACGAGGAGTTGCGTGGGAGGCCGCTCGAGACAAGACCGTCGCCCTTGACCGTCGCCCTTGGCCGCGCCCAGCGTTCCGAGCAACGAATCCCCGGCCGGCGATGACAACGGCCACGGCGGGGCAGGGAAGGAGAGGCTGCGAGCAAGAGCACAGGCGGGCAGACCTAGTGGTCAACTGAAACTGCTGCGCGGGGATGGGGGGGATGGGCCAGGCAGGGCAGGCGGCGGATCTACACGTCGCGAGGCGGACACTGCCCAGCGACGGGGCGGAGTTGCGGGAGAAGATCACCGTGCCCAGATGCGCACCTGCGCACCAATCCCGCCACCCGCGCGCATCTGGCGTCTAGCCCGGCCCCATCTGCCCCTCTTCCGCCCACGGAGCCGCACCACCACCCACCCCTCGCCGCCATGAGCGCCGACAGCCTCCTCGACGACATCCGCGCCTTCGAAGCCAGCGCCTCGGAGCCGTCAGCCGACCTGCTCCGGGCGTACAAGGCGCTGCGGGCCCGGCACGGCGGGCAGGAGGTGCTGGACCGGCTGCAGCCGCGCGCGCGCTACCTGGTCGCGGCGTCGCGCGCGACGTGCGAGCGGCACGCGGGCGACGTGGCCGCGCTGGCCGCGTCGCCCTGGCGCCTCTCGCTGCGCCGCCTGCACGACCTGTTCGGCGAGCGCGGCCTGGTGTCGCGCGACTTCGTCCGCTACCTGCTCGACTTCGCCCGCGCCCGGCCCGCCGTCGCGTGGGAGCCCGCCTGGGCCGCCGTCCAGGCCGCGCGACAAGCCCGCCGCAGCGCCGCGAACACAGAGGCCCGCGTCTCGCGCGCTGCCGACTGGGCGCCTGCTGATATTGTTAGGGCGATGGAGCTGTGCGGTGTCGCCGTTACGCGCGCGAAGCGGACGAAGGTGTGTCTGTGTGGTGATGCTTTCCTGCGCTGTATTCTGGCTGACTTTTGTCTGCGGCTGCAGCGTGTGTACGCAGAGTCGTCGCGGCTGAAGCGCGGCCGCCTCGCCCAATCGCCCGCGCCTGGTGCTGAGCTGCCCCGGGGGCCGGTTGAGTGCAAGCTCGACGAGCCTGATGAGCCCTCGGCCTTGCTCGATCCAGCCTCCGACGACGACGGCGGCGGCGGCGGCGGCGGCGGAGCTCCAGACTACTGTCCTCCGGACGATATTGACGGCGACACCGCCTTCCTGCTTGATGACCCCCGCAACTACCTGCCAAGCCTTGGTCCCAGCGTAGCGCCAGCCGGAGACGCCGAACAGCACTCGTCGCGAACAATATCAACAAGGTTAGGTGGAAATGTGGTTGGCAACAAGAGCACGGGCATTGAGGACCAAAGCCATGCTGAGGTTGATGACGAGGATAACACACTCGAGGACGTGGACCATGACAAGGACGATGGCATCATCAACGCCAACGAGGTCCACGATATCCACCACACTCTGAGCCAGCTACGCAACTCGGAGAAAGTAGGGCATACGGCCATTTGGTTGCTGCTACGGCGTCTGATGCCTTTAGAATCACACTTGATCGAGGTTATCAGCGAGCACATCCCGTCGTGGGAGACGTGGGCCATAGGCCGGCGATACCACACAGCGCCGCACAATCTTGGTGTTTTCGTGCCACTCTTTCAGCCTGCCCGTACACACTGGGTCTTGCTGTACCTTGATCTTGAGCAGAAGCGTGCTACGCTACACGACTCACTTTCTGACGACTTCCACCCCATGGAACCTGCCGCACGAGCCTTGGTAAAGACCATTGGGGGAGACTGGCAAGCCGAGGGTTGGCAGTACCGTGCAGACCTATGGGTTCGGGCACCCCCTAACCTCAATACTTAGTGCTAACGTAGTGTTTCGCAGACGCCCCAGCAGAAAGACTCGCGCACCTGTGGGCTCCGAGTCGTGCTCGCATGTCTGCACCTCGCCACCAACGTGCGCCAGCCTGCCGACATCGACGTTGGACTCTGGGAACGGATTTTCCGCGCGGCTGTCGGCGACGGCAATGCCCTTATTTTCGACAGCGGCGACCCTCCTTCCGCTGAGCCGACCTCCGCCATAGACGCCCACGCACGGTCCCTCGAACGCTACCGTATCCTTGACCGAATGGTCCGTCAAGCCGAGCATGCTGTTGTCGTTGTATCCGCCCTCGCAATAAAAGCGGCCACCAACTCCACGGCCTCGGAAGACATGCACAAGGCGCTACGCTCCAGCATTAGCGGGCGGGAGCGTGCCTTGGCGGATCTCGAGCAAGCATCGAGGGCAGAAGAGTGTGCCGAGGACGTAGGCACGCTCGACGTCCTCCGTGCAACCATCGCGGCAAAGAGAGATGCGCGGGGAGCTCTGACGGGCCGAGAGGGCAAGGCCAAGAGCCGGCGCGCAGCCATGGAAGGCCTGTGGCGCGCTGTCGATGCTTTGCGTGAGGCAGCGAGCAGGAGCCGCGATGTCGCCGAACGGGACGTGGAAGCACGTACGGATTCGCTGAGACGGTATGGGCAATACTTGAGCGACCCCGGTGGCGCGGCCTCCGTTCTTGCGCCGTTGCGCGCGTCAGATTGGCCTTTGGTCTGTTGCACAACGGAGCCTTGGGGGGCTCCTTGTAGAAGAAGGTTTGCTCAGCACAACCAAGGAGAGCCCTGCAGCGTCAATAATCAACATTATACATGAATACAACACCACCTGTGGTTTATTTGCAGCCATGCGGGGTGAGGATGAGGCTTAGCAGAGACCAGGCGGGAAAAGAGGTGGCCGGTCAGGCGGTGGTGGTCACGGGCTGCTGAGTCAGAGCCTGGTCGTGCGCTGCCTGCGCCTCGCCAATCCACCAGTCCCCGTCACCACCATCGCTTCTGACATCGATCTCGCTGCAGCTGCAGTCTCACTCCCACCCACATCTCTATGGGCGCCCGTATTGCATTGCGGGTGGCCGTGCTCTTTGCGACCGCGCCGCTCGCGACGCTAGAAACCGCAGCGGGCCAAAGGGCCAGGCTTCCACTCACCAAACATCCCCGCCCCGACGGCGGCGCCGGGTCTTCGGTGGAAGATCTGGGTTCTACAGGCAGCGTTTCACGCGCTCGCTGTCCCGCGGTCCTCGCGTCGCCGCTCGCGCCGTGGCTGTGCTCAGCAGCGTGGAGTTTACTCCCCCAGAGTCGAGACTGCTCTGCGTCAAGAAGCCTGGGTGCACACTACCGTACGGGCGGGTTTCGTCTTTGATCCTTTGGTCGCCGCCCACCACTCACTGCCGTAACTGCTGACAGTCCTCGCAGACTTCCTGCCTCAGCTACCGCCGCCTCTTCCGCTGCCTCGCCCGCCGCACTCCATGCCCTCGCCGTGTCGGACGCGCCAGCCATGGCTCGCTGGGTGGATCATACTGGCCTTTGGCCCCGGAGACTCCGGTCCCGCGCAACAAGCGGTCATGGACGTATGTGTGGATGCGACCGAGGGCGCCGCCTTCATCCGGGTGCGCGTGCCGGTGGGCGTCAAGGGCTAGCGGAAGAAGGTCAAGCTGTACCTCTTCGTGCATCCCGGCGCGATTGCATCCATGTCAGCTGCTGTCGCTGGGGACGTGCCAGAGAGGGTGCGGCGCTGCAGTTTTGGCTGGAGCGTCCTTGCTCGCTCGTCTGTCTGGCCCGCCTCCTGGACCTCTTGCCGACGACGCGTGGGTTTGGACGCGCTGCGGTCGCTTGCTATGGCGAAGGCTCTGGCGCTGTGCGTTGCCGGCGAGTAGATGACGCTAGACGCGCTGGGCGCATAGTGCGCAGGGGCAGCAGGTGGCAGGCTGCGCTCCATCTCGGGCAAGGACAGCGGTCTGGGCAAGTTGTGCGGAGGCGCAGGCGGTAGGGCGGTCGACGTCGAAGCCAGCGGTGTGGAGGTGAGAACTTCGAACCCGCCATCGTACGGTGAGATTGCTCTGACGCCGCGGAACAAACTAACAAGACGAGATGCCCAGCCCCTTTACGTGATTTGCCCTGCGTGATTTGACCTATGTGATTTGCCCTGCGTGATGTGCCCTGCGTGATTTGCCCTGTCGGTGTTGACCAGTCCAGGCTCTCTCCCCGCCGACGGCCAGCGCAAAGGCCCTGATTTTGAATGGAAGACGGGTGTGATGAGAGAACTGAAGGTCTTGAGCGCCAGAGCCTCGTTGCTGGTGGACCGATTTCATGTTGTGGCTAACGAGGCTTCCAACCCGCCTGTTCGCGGTGCCTGCGAGCGCTGTGAGCGCTGTGAGGAGCTGGTCGGCAGGCTTACACGCATTGAGCAGGTAGTTAAAGCGACGGCAAAGATGTCGCCAGTGGAAGTCGATAACGATGATGATGACGATGATGTAGTACATGAGCAGGAGCTAGTAGACCGGCTAGATGATGTCGTCTCCGAAGTAAATGCAATGGTGGATTCAAAGCTGGAGGATGGGCTCGTTGATGCCAAGGTCGAGCCACAGGAATTTGTAACCGAGCAATTGAAGAATGTCGAAGATATTATTCGACAAGATATACGTACTGCACTTGAATCTCTATAGGTTTCGTTAGTATATACCTCCAATCTCGTGTTACCAGACCGGTAGCTCTCATTCCTTAGGGAATACCAGATGGAAGACGGTACGTACGCCACCGTCTCGGGCTAACGGCTAACCAATGCTAACCGCCAGCCCAGCTCGGTCAGATATTCCCCGGTACCAACGCATGGCCAAGGAGCCTCCTCTGCACTGCATCCATCAGCGCTGGGGAGGTGATGAACAGCGCTGCTGGTGCCGACGGTCGAGGCGGGAGACTAAATCGCACACACGCTGCGCCGCGCCGCGTTCGGCGGATGTAACGAGCAGTTGTTGGTCTCCAGGTTGCCGTGTCTGGTGCTGGGAAGGCATCGTGCCGCTCAGGGCTCTCGATTGGCAAGCCAAGCGGATTCAAGCGGGCCTGCACACCTCCTCATCGGCTTGCTTGATCAAGCTGATCGGTGGTTTGGCTTGTTCAAGCTACTTGGCAAGCCGCCTGATCTGCTCGGTTCGTGATGCTTGGCTTGGTGTTGAGTTTTGGCTTCCTGATTCGGTTTGGCGCGGCTGAAATTGCGGCTCTGGTTGCGAACCGGGGGTGCCAAAAGAAATTGCACATTTGAGATCGAGCGACGTGAATACCACAACAAAGCCGTAATAATTTTTTTTTTTTAATCTGGTCACTTTGATAGCAGCTATTTTCTAAAGCTGCGGGATATTTTTCTAAAATTTATGACGGTAGCGTCGGGCTGGTAATCGTGGGTGAGCGACTTAGAGGTGTGCAACTTCTTTTAGCACCCCCGTGCCGCCGCTGAATCTCACGATGCTTGGCATAGTGTTGAGTTGCCGCCGCCCCCGCCACCGCCGCCGCTGCTACCATTGCGGAGCGCTTCTATAAAATATATGACGAGTTTCTGTGCTAATTTAGGTCCAATTGAGCTCCGTTATTGCTTTTATCGTTCAAAACTGCCGTGTAAACGAACAAATCGATTGCTTGGCTCCTCTTCTAGGCCATGATTATATAAGCTTAGCCGGCCGTCACTTCACCAACACGACGCCTCGCTGAAGCCAGACGCGTAGGCACTGGCTGGTCTCTACCGTCTTTGCCTTCGAGCTCATGCGGCCGCAGTTGAACATCCTACCAGCGGCGCCGAACTGCCGCTGTGCCGTTGGGGCCTGTACTGCGGTACTCCAGCCTCAACAGCGATGTCTTACGATCCATCATCCCGTCTGAACCGCAACCGGTCTTTCATGACGCCCCACCCGAATGGATCTAGTGACTCCGCACTAAGCACTGTCCCGAGCCCAACCGCCCGCTCACCCTCTTGCCTGGGTCTCCGTTACCATTCCCATCGTAGAGACCGAGCCTTGCCACTGCTCTGGAATACCCGTCGTCTGCTGTCTGCCGTCTGCCGTCCAACCGGAGCGGTACGACCACACGTTCACCGGGCTTTTGGCGCTCTGCAGGCCAACGCCTGGACACGCTGCGGAGGGCGCCGGTGCTATCGTGCGTGGACCGCTGAAGGAGCGGAAAGAGGAGCGGAGGCTCTCATAGCAACGATATCGGAACGCGAAAGGTCCGGAGCGAGCGGCTTACGCTGTTCCAACGCTGCTACTCAAGCGGGCTGTCGAAGCTCGGCTCGTGTCGGCACCGTCGACGCTGGCTGGAGGATTGGGCGTGGAATGCCCACTCTACTCCGCGGCAACCTCATGCTCGAGAGCAGTGTTGGATTGAGGGATGATTTTGGAGGGCAGGACGGGGCGCGGGATGAGCTGGGTGGAGGACTCGCATTGGCGTGCGGAAGTGCGCGCGAGACTTGACTGGAGGTAATTACAGAAGCTTCTCGCACCCTGCTACTTTGCCATCTACCCGTTCTCTGCCAGGGTGCGTCTATCCCACAACAAATGAACGAATCCTCGAGAAGAGGAACGACGACATCCGAGCCCAGAATCGGGAGGCCTGCCGCGTCGAGAGGAAGACGCGGCTGCTGAGGCCCTCTAAGCAAGAGTGCTACTCGGTAAACTTGGAATCTACCAGTTGAATCACTCTACGCAGCTGGTTCTCCGAGGCACATCTATAGGAATTGGGTGTATTCAGCTTTCTTAACGTAGTTTCAGCTTAGTAGAGGATAAGAGAGGGTGCCTCCCTTACCCCTCTCCCCTCTTCTCCAAGAATCTCGTCACTCACTCCAAAATATCAAGAATTTAACAACATCTTACCTCTAAGCGTGGTGGTAAGTACCTTAGTTAAGGCATCTGCTGGCTTTTTTGTTTTCGAGCCCATGGGAGCATTTACAGTGACTCCGGCGACACTGGCTATGCCAGCCTCGTCTGTTTAAGGATTGTTCCCCGAACTGAGTCTTGAAGAGGGTATCGGAGCTGGTAGCTGGTGGCTGTAATTACGCTCGTCCATCCCTCCACGCAATTAAGCCTGTAGTAAAGGGCAAACAGTGTTTCTGAAAGCATATAACGGCGGAGACGAAGATGAATACAATCGCCGGTGGCCTGACGTTAAAACCCCTATGGAAGTAGAGCCAGAATTATTGGCCACAAGAGCTGTAGATGTCGAACTTGCAAAAGTACGACGCCGCACTGTTACTAGTGCGTGCTATTATGCCTTATGTGCTGACAGTAGAGCAGTAATTTAAACGGAAACAGCTACACGAGCTCTCCGCCTATTCGTCTAGGAAAAATGATATTTGTTCTTGTGTCCGCTGATCGAATCGGGGACAGCCTCGCAGTTGCTCTGATCATTAAAAGGCAGGCGTGTCTTTCATCAAGGCCAAACCCACAGCACCAGGCAAGTGCCAGTTGCCGGCTTAGAGACAGACCTGACTGTATGTCTGGAAAGAACCACGAGAGCG
The DNA here is from genome assembly GCA_021436925.1 of Neofusicoccum ribis. Taxonomy (NCBI): domain Eukaryota; kingdom Fungi; phylum Ascomycota; class Dothideomycetes; order Botryosphaeriales; family Botryosphaeriaceae; genus Neofusicoccum; species Neofusicoccum ribis. The sequence continues at coordinate 36,954 of JAJVDC010000243.1, forward strand.
AGCTTCGACCGGGGCTTTTTGGGCCAACGAAGACCGGCAAATAAATAGACAAGCCCCCAGGGCATGGACACGACAAATATCAAGGCCGCTTCTGATTAGGGCTTACGTGCATTTGCCAGGGAATGGCATGGAAAAGTAATCTTTGTAGTGCTAAGTTCAAATATTCCCACACAAAATATCCTGTCCTGATTCCAATATTACATGGGCCTTACGTAATGTTAACCTATTTTATAGTAGAAGATACTATTGCCCCTTGATCACTATCTTAATAAACGAGCGTCCAGCGGTGAGGCGATTAGCACGCTCTTCGTAATGTAAACAATATCCCCAACTCCGAGCTGGACGGTTTCGTCAGACGCTCGGATCAAGCCATGGTCCAACGTAATTGTCGATATGGAGCATGTGCCGGATTCGATTTTGAGTGGAATAATGTAGATGGGCCTCTTAGTTATGCATTGCGCGTTGGGCCTGCTGAATTGGACGAGGCCGGGCGCTTTCCCTTTAAAGACCTGATACATCTTAGCTTTTGTCTTTCCACGCCGCATTGAGCTGTCGTTTACTTAGTTGAATTGCCTAAGCTTGAGTATCTGCTGCACCACCGCGTCGTCCCGCTCTGCCGATCTGTATTCCCCTGAGCCCTCATCCCGCCACCTCCCCTCCAGGCTCATCGCCACGGCGGATAGAATGGCTGTCGCATCGGGTCCGAGGCCTTGCTTCGCCAGGTGGCGTTCCTCCAGTGCGGCGTCAGCCACAGGCCAGGGTGTCGCACCGATCACGACGATGGATGAAGATTTGACGCAGGTGTGATTGGCGGGGTAGGACGGCGCGCTGGAGAGGCTGCCGTGACGTGTCCGGTGTCTTGGTACCCCGACGCCGAGGCCTGGTGCTGCTGGGCTGTGCCGCCCCCACCGCCGCCCCCACTCCCGACGATTGGTGCATTGTAGGGCTCTCTCGCACCGTCGATTGCCAAAGGGAGGAAGCAAAAACAGATGAGCCGACCTCGTGGGATCTGTCAGAGCGCCAAGTGCCCTGTATACGCGGGTGTGAGGACCAATGGAATCAAGCGCGGCAAGTGAAGCGTGGCCTCAGGTGCGCTACACGCCATCCCCGATGAAGCACGACCCTGTGTTATACACAGGCCATTATTACAGTGCGGCTCATCAACGTGCACAAACCAGGACGCAGTGGTCACCCTACGGATGTTACAACACCTTCGCGCGTGCTGAGAGACAAGGCGTCATGTAGATGGGACTTCTCCTCTTGACGTGATCAACGCTGGTTGTGAAGCTTTCTTCAACTGTTAGAGATCCGGCTTGAACTTGTAGCGTTGCCGTTGTTTCTCTATTGCGGAGACCTACGCGAGGTTGGTTGAAGTCAGTTGCGACGACATGGACGGAATAACTCAAATATTTTTAAACAATCAATTTGCTGCTCTACCTGCTTCCTTGACTCGTGAACGTTAGATATTCTTTGTAAAATCATTCCGAGAGAGTGATTTGCATCTATAGAATTTATGAGCCTTGATATTAGTTGATATAAACCCTGTGGTCGAGGAGAGGGGCTTTGCTTATTGAGCTAATGTCGAAACGGTGCGAGAAAGAGGACGCCGCTTGTCTTCTCATTATTGCTACTGAGGTCTGCTATATACGTGTAATGATCGGATTTACGGAAATACGCATGAACGGGGCAGATGAGGTGTGTAGGGGTAGGTGATGGTGTAGCGAGAAAAGCAAAGAAGGACGCGTGTATAAAAAAAGCAAATGAAGCAAGTGATTTGCGGGCCAATGTGGTTGACAGCTAACCTTAGGACTTTCTGTACTTCCAATGCATGAGAGTGCCAGAATAACGTGACTTCTCTATAAATCAGCCGTTGTATGAGCACTCGTTGCTGGGCGTACCTTAAAAGCTCTTGCTTAGCCTTATTTCTTCCGTTCTCTCGAGATCGTCGACTGCTTCGCTGACGGACTGATATTCAACATTCCAGTATTTCTTTATCACTGGCCCAAGTAATAAAGAGTTAGTGTCCGGGAAACTTTTCGCACGAAAAAGTTGGTTGATCTCTTTCGATGTGCGGTCATAGTACGGTTGGCGGGTTGTCTCAATCTCGTACAGGGTGGAACCTAGGGTAAAAATCTCAGACTGCAATGTTGCCACCGGGATGCCTGGGTGTTCCGCATGCTCACTCGCGTATACTAGAGGTTCGGATCCATCGATTGACGAACCGGCAAAGTCGGCGAGCTGGGCGTTCTCGTTACGATCCAGCAGGACGTTGTGCGGCCCAATGTCGACCTGCCGCACATTGTGAGAGTGTACATGCTGCAGAGCTTGCGATATCTGAAGAGCCCAACGTACAACATCTCCGGGTGAGGGTAGCTGGCCGGTATCGCGCAGTTCCCAGAGCCGGCGACGAAGCGGGTATTGGTGGCGTTCCAGGATAAGAAGGTTGTTCTGAATAGAGAGCACTCTGGTGATATGTGGGTGGGAGCCTAATCTCTCGTAGATGGCACGTTCTTTGTCCAGCGCTGCCTGAGGGTCCAATGCGGGTTGAGTTGAAGAGCGAGGGGCTTTCACCACAGCTTCCTCAGAGACGGCGAAGACAAGACCAGAGACACCGGTGGAGATGAGAGGCAGGCCACGCAAGCTGCCAGACCAGCTGCCAGACCAAGATGTCGATTGCATCGGGAGATGCGATTTCCGGTGGTTGTTGGGGGTTTAACGCGGGGTGAAAGCGTCGGATGACGTCCTCGGTTCAACGCTAACCCGCATCTCGGGGCCCTGTCGGGCTTTTCTCTCCCCGCGCCCCATCGGTGGAAGGCGCAGACACAATATATTATGTTCCTATATCCGCATGTTATACGAGCTGGAGCCCAAGGCTTAGAGGCCTTCACAAGGAGCTACCTAAACCACTGAGCACAATCGCCACCCTACTACGCACAGAGCATATTGGACTAGAGGACTTCCTCTTTAGACGCAGGGTACCTGGACACCCCAGCCCAGCCTGCCCATGTGGATGGCAGAAACAGACTCCAAAGCACATCCTTCTCTTCTGCCACCACTTCCAGCAAGGCAGGGCACAGATGCTCAAAGAGGCGGGAACCACAGACTACCACTCCCTCCTCTCCACAAAGAAGGGGATCAAGGCAGCGACAGCATGGTTCCTACACACGGGGCTTCTAAATCAGTTCAGCCTAGCCAGGGAAATGCTCCAGGAGGATCACCAGGAGAACCACCAGGAGGACCACCAGGAGGACCAGGGCGAAGACTGAAAGGGTACACGAGCGATTGAATGAAGGGTTGCCACAGCAGCCACTACCGGTAAGCAGGAAAAACGGAATAAGTAGAGGAAGACGCGCCTGAATAGAGAGGAGGGGGTTTTGCCGGGCGAATAAGGTTTTCCCCCTCGTGTAAAATAATTGCAGATAGCCTGCCCCGCATGGACCCGCAAGGGAGCTATATCGGGAAGAAATGAATTTATCTATCTATACGTGTAATAATCGGATTTACGGAAATACGTATAAATGGGGTAAATAAGGTGTATGGGGATAGGTGTATAGTGCGGTAAAAAGTAAAGAAAGAACGCGTGTATAAGTAAAAGCAAATAAAGCACGTGATTTACGGGCCAATGTGGTTGATAGTAGGCTATATTTAAGGCGAAAGGGTATTAGATAAAGTACTAGTAATGAATTAATTTTGGGCTATTGAATGTACTTTATTGACATAATTGGGAGGTGAAGAAAAAGGAAGAATGCAGTAAGATAAGATCACGTGGGTTTGGCCGAAAACTTTTGACACCGTGCGGTATCCTCGAATCCTTTACAATGCCATTCACGGAACTATTGCGGGGGGAGAATTGTATTTGAGGTGCTCGGGACGGCGATCACGTCGGTACCACTGCGCAACCACTGGCGCAGAAATGACAAGAGTCTCGTTAGAAGCGGAACACGATACCATTGTAGCAGGTTACTAAGGGAGAAACTGCTCTGCAGTCAGCCAGCAGGAAGCAAGCTTGGGAAGCGGCTTGAAATCAATCAAAAGTAGTTCCAGCGCACGACGCACGTTACCCACCCACCTAGGCTTATAGAAGACCATGCTCTAGAGCAACCTCGGCTCGATGATGTGCCCTCAGCCAAACACGGCCCGGCGCGTCCAGCAGCCGCCGGAATCCAGCACTTTCGTTGCAACCCACTGAGCGGTGCTTACGGATGCGCCCGAGGCTGCAGTGTGTAGTGCGTGGTGGAGCGTAGAGGCAGGACGCGCAAAAGGGTGTTCGGAGGGAACAGAAGCCTGATGGAAAGACGCGTCGTCGTGGCGGCGGTTGGGGAAAGCGAGGTGGCTGGGAGGGAGACGAGGAGCCGCCGAACAACTTGAACGGACATATTATTTCTTTACCCAGCCTACTACTAGGGTAGCACGACTTGGAACGGGATGAAAAGAGGGGCGAGGCGTCGGAGAACTGATTCCAGGACTCTTTCTCGTGACTTCGACGGCTTATACGACGGGTCAAGCGACAACGTGTACGATAGCGTGTACGAGAACGGAAGCGAGAACACAGCCGTACCTTTATATTCTCACCTGCACCGCCACTCAGGTGCCATATCTATCATTTTGAAATACTTCTTCCCGCTTCATCATAGTCAACCAATCTCACTTTATCGTCACAATGTCCGACTCCGGGGAGAGCCTCTTCAAACTATACCGTTATCATCCTTCTGCCGCCGCCGCGGCTATTTTCGTCGTCTTGCTCTTCACTGTCACGGCAATCCATACGTACCAGATGGTTCCTACAAAGACGTGGTATTTTTTGCCTTTCGTCATTGGAGGTTTCTGTCTGTATCTTCACCATCACCTGGCGCTTTTCGGAGATGTCTTAGTTAGCTCTTGGTCTTCTGCTTTTAACCACCATGCTGACTCCTGTTTCCTCAACACAGTCGAATGGATTGGATATATTGGCGTAAGTGCCTATCCTCATCTGCTCGGGCGATTTTCATGAATCTGACTTCCCTCCGCAGAGGATCCTCTCAGCCAACCAGACGCCAGACTGGACGGTCGGCCCGTACATCCAGCAGACACTCTTGCTTCTCGTTGCTCCCGCTCTCTTCGCCGCCAGCATCTACATGGGACTTGGTCGAATCACCGACGGCGTCACACAGTCTCTGATCCAGCTGAAATGGCTTACGAAGATATTCGTGTGCGGCGATGTGGTTTCCTTTGTTCTGCAGGGCGCCGGTAAGCCATGCCTCGATGCCATGTGGTCCGGATACACACGATACTCATTGCTCCGGCTGCACAGGTGGTGGAGTCATGGCCAGCGGCACGGTCGAAGCTCTCGAAAAGGGCGAGCACGTGGTCATCGGCGGCTTGGTGGTTCAGGTCCTTTTCTTCTCTTTCTTCGTCGTTGTAGGCACCGTTTTCCACTATCAGATGCGCATGGTACCCACCGCAAAGGTCACCCAGGAAGGCTTGCCCTAGCAGGCACACATGCACGTCCTCTACGCCGCAAGTGTTCTGATCCTCGTCCGGTCCCTCTTCCGCTTGGTTGAATATGTATAGGGGAACGATGGATATCTTCTGTCGCATGAGGTGTTCTTATACATTCTCGGCGCGGTATTGATGCTAGCAACCATGGTGGTGTTTGCTTGGAAGCATCCGAGTGAGATCAATGCGCTTTTGAGGGGAAGAGGAAGCAAGGCAGTCAAGAGTTTCGCACTGATATACCCAGTTCACTGAGCCTTTCTAACTCGATGTATAATAGAGTAGAGAAGAATAGACGTTGCGCGTATGCCTATTACCATCAAAAACCCCATCTCTTCCCACGATAAGAGAAACCATCCACATGATAACGACCAATGCAAGCGGGTAAGCTTCCCTTCAAGCAAGGCGGGACAGGTAAAGATAGACTTGTAATACCGTTAAGCTTTACCTTAGCAACCATTCATTCTCCTTGTTTTACAGCGGTCGTGAATACTCGTCGATAATATATTAAGATAGTGAAATCGAAGAGTAAAGAGAGTGTTTCATTTGTGCCCGTTTTCCACGCCAACTATTCCTAGCTGATTACATACATCTTCTAAAAATCCTGGCTAGCGAGAGCCTGGCCGTGAAAAGTATTAATGAGAGAATTCACGTCGTCAACGAGCTGCCTCCCAAACATGCGCGCCCACCATCCGTCCTCCGGCTGGCTCATCAACGTCCCGTAGTAGAGGAACATCATAAGAGCCGCGTATCTATTTTTCGATAGATGGGAGATGAGTCTCCCGTCAATCATGACGGGAAAGGTGACCAGAGCTCCAATATTCACACCATCCGATCCCAGTCCGGAACACGCGTCGAGCGTCCCGACCGCACTTTCGTAGAACCCCCGCTCCTCTCCATCCATGCCGGCGGTATGCGCGAAGATGGTCTGCCGAACGGACTCGATCCCATCTCCGCGTGTCTCCTCTGCGGTCTCCGGCGAAGCTGTGCGCACCTTCGTGAAGAGCGCTCGGAGCTTTCCACTGGTTAGCCAAGAGGAGAGCGGTGATGACCGCAAAGGCAAAGAGCGCATCGCAGTTGTCCGGGTTCATAAAGGGCAAGGTGTCTGAGAATTGCTTGAGGCCGCTGTTGTGGTAGGAAAGCGCGTGCTCGGTGAACCGCTTCCTCTTCTCGGGGTTCTTGAGTGCGACGTGCAGGGATGCAAAGGCCGGAATCCCATCCATCAAGAACTCGTACGTGCCTGCATACGCGGGGACGGCGTCTCTCCAGATTTCCAGGTCTGTTTGGTCTCGTATGAGTGTTTTGTAGGTGGTGGTGGAATAGTAGTGCATCAGCTGCAATTCCTGAAGTCGGCACGCTCGAGAGATATTTTGGGGCTGGGATCTCTGCTCTGGCTGGTGAATGTCTGCAGGCCGGGTTGTCTAAGGTGGATGATTTCCATGTTGATCAGGAGCAGTGCCGGGTGACGATGCTGCGGATGACCGCGGCAGACCCCTGTTTGTGTTGGCGTAAGTGCAATTCAATTCGCGAAGGGAGTAGCTAGAGCATCGAGGCCCTTTCTCGTCACACATGAGGATGTTATTACTGGTTCCAGAAGACGAACCCGCAAGATGGATATGTCGCGTGTGGCAAGGGGCAAAGGGCCAGGAACAAATCTTGACGCGCCGCCTCTTACACTGTATGCAGCCGTCGCGAGATTTTTTGTAAGGTTTTCTGACATGTTTCATAGTCAAGTGGGCAGTATGTCGTTGTCGTTGTCGTTTTCTTTGGGCGTCTTTGCTATTCTCGCTGCCATTCTCGCTATCGTTCTCGTTGTCGTTTTCGGAGGCGTTCGCATTTGCTTTGGCAAGACCAGCGGTAGTGAAGCGCGACGTCAGCGTCACTCAGGAAGACCGAATTGACTCAACGTCTAAGTGTAAACGCAGCATTATAGAAGGGTCGAGTGGAGCCTTTTAGCAGCACGTGCGAGAAAAGTGCACGGTGGTAGAGCGGTACGGTATTTGGTGTAGACCAGTATAGCTACGCCCGGCGCTACAGTTGTAAACCTCCAATACTATCTATACCTGGGTGTACTGTAATGTTACGTAAGTTCTAAAACGTTTTGATTATTCCCCATATATAAAATGTTTCTTATATCTTGAAGGAAGATATAATAGTTAAGAATTATGTCGCCGTGAATATCAGAGACGGTGCATCATTTAGTCCATGTATAAAGAGACTAGGCGGCGTAGTATTTATCGATGAGAAGGGAGAAGAAAAAACGTAGAAGAGAGCCTATTATGGTATATGTGGAAGGTCGCAGTAAAGAGCGCCGGGACTGATTCAAATGAATTTATATATCCCAGATAGACTTAGATACAACCCTTACAATGCCATTCAGTAAAAAGAACTGTTCCGCTATCGCTTTCAACTATAAAAAGTGTTTTATGCTCCAGACCACCCCATGTTAAATTCGTGGTGCTGCTGCCAGCTTCTTTTGTGGAGATCCGCGCCAAAGGATGCCCATCTCTGGTATGCACAAACACCGTACCGAGCGTCGAATGTGCCACAAAAACATTCCCTTCCTCATCGGTAGTCATGCCGTCGGGTCCACCCAAGCCATAGTAGCTGGAGAACCTCCCAGTCCGCTGGACGCTACCATCGGGATATAAGGGCGCATGCCAGATGCTGTTGTCGCGTGTCATGGCAACAAACAGGCTCGTTTCTGTCCGGTCCAGGACAAGTCCGTTTGGCGATGGGCAGTTGCGAAGCAGGATGTCCACGCGGCCATCTGGCTGAAGACGGTACACGCGGCCCGAGGGATCCTGAAGGCCGCTCATGCCTTGGTCGGTGAAGAAGATGCTGCCGTCGCGACTGACGACCACGTCGTTCGGCCCCTTTAGCCGCTCGCCGTTGAAACGCTCCATGATAGGGGTGATCTCTTTTGTTTGTGGGTCGAGGCCGAGGATGCCGAGCTTGAAGTCGGCGATGATGAGTTGCTTGCGGTGGGGATGCCATGCCAGACCGTTTGGTTCGCCGTCGTATTGGAGAACCAGCGACCAATTCTTGCTTGCAAGATCGAGGGCGAAGATCCGGCCGTACGGTATGTCGGTCAAATACAATGTCGTGTTGTCGACAATCATGGGGCCTTCGAGGAATGAATCGAGAGGACGTCCTCGTTTCTGGTTCTTTGAATGTTCAGAGAGCCCCATGGTGCGGAAATTGGCCGGTAGCTCGCTGAACACTTCAGCAACCACCTTGTTACGGCGCAGCCGTCACAGGGGATGTAGAAAAATGAGGAGGACTCACGAAGAAGCCCCGCAAGAAAAGGCATCCCCACGTGATCAACACGTGACGATCCACCAGGGTCCACATGTCGCCCTCATGAGCCCGGGCAACATCGAGCAACTGTCGCCCAGTGTAGATACGGCGACATAGAGCGACACCAGATTGTCATAGCTTTCCTATAGCATATAAGCACACTCTCTTGACTAGACACTTGACCCTTCGTGGTCAACTTCGATAATTAATCTATACCATTAATTAGTAGCACGGCCTTCGCACGTAGTGCTTAGTCGCGTGTATTCGTCACTTCGTTCTCGCTCACCCTCTCTTGTACCCACTTAAGGTAAACCCTACACGGCTTACCGCCCTCTTTGGTGTTTGGATCCTTGGAGGTAGAGGCCCGCCGTTACACACCTCTCTCGGCGGCGGGGCCCACGTGAAGCTTGTCATCCTTGGTTTTGGTGGTGTCTGTTGGATCTATACCGTTGTCCCTGGTTTCGGTGGTGTCTGTATTGGACCTGTACCGTTGTCCCTTAACAATAAATATGCCATCGCCAGTGACGGGCAGCCTCCGAGGCGGCATCAACGGCGACGGACAGACTCCGCATATCGACATCCGTGGCCAAAAGGCAGGTGGCATGTAAACTACCCCGCACGGAGATCTTATTAGTTGGCGGGCAGGCTCCGCAGCGGAACAACCGGCGGGTCGATCCCCGCACGGGTATCTGGAGGGGTAGCGGACAAGCTCCGATACGTACACCTTACTAAAGGGACACTCCGCACCATAAGAACCTTTCTTTGACCTAGGCGAACATCTATCTTCCAACCCATTTTACGCTTCATCTTCAAATCTGTCTCAAGTATGAGTTTCACCGCCAAAGAAAATTCCACACTTCAGCTTGAAGATGCTGGCCACGAGAGCAGCGACACTGCGTTCATCCCTAGTCCAGCGAGGGAAAAAAAGCTCGTCCGCAAACTTGACCGCATAATTTTACCGTGGGTGATGCTGATGTATCTTCTGCCTTACATGGATAGGTTTGTCTCATCCTTCCTGGCGACATCACAACATGGAAATTCACTGATTAGTATGAGCCAAGTCAAGGGGTCTGCTGAGTTCCGCGACCGGTCCGCCCACTGCTTCAGCTGACCGAGTCCAGTGCCTTTCTCGACTACCGTCTGTACCTCTTCATCCTCATCTACTCGGGCCTGTCGCTCTCCTTGGCTGTTGCGTCAGTCTTCCTACCTACAATCGTTGGTACGCTTGGATACAAATCGGTGGAGGCCAACTTGATGACGGCTCCGGTCTATGCTTCGGCGTACGGCTGCCTTCTCCTCACGGCGTGGCTCTCGGATCGCATTCGTATGAGAGGCATCCCTATCGCTATTGGTGGATACATTGCCGGCACGGGCTATGCTCAGCTTGGGCTCGTGCAGGACGAACATGGCCGATTTGCGAGTACGTTCCTCGCCGTAGTTGTGAGTGTTTCCCTTTCCTTGCCTGCCTACATGCTTATGGATCTCTCCCCCTCAGGAAACATATGCAGCCTTTCCCATTGTGCTCGCCTGGATTCCCAGCACCTTCGGGGGCGACACGAGGAGTGGCATCGGTATTGGCGTGGTCATTGCCATAAGCCATGCTGTTGGCATAGCAGCCTCTTACATCTACCCTCGGCATCAAGCGCCGCAATACACCATGGGGAACAGTGTGTCCAGTGGCTTGATGTTCACGAGTGCCGTGGCTGCCGGGACAATGTCTCTGTTGCTGCATAAGGAGAACAGATCTCGAGACAGGAAGTACGGAAAGCCAGAAGTAAACCTCAGTGTTGATATGGGAGCAGATGCGGACAAAAGCCCATTGTACAGATATATCATTTAGAAGCTCAGCGGCTTGCTTCTGCTTATAGGACATTCCGATGCTTTGCGTAGCAGTGTCACAGAACGTGTGACATCTGTCAGGAAACCCAATCATGTTTATTCCGAAACTGGTTTAGGAGGTCTTCGCAGTTGGTCCCGAGCGAGTCAGGAAGTCAAAGTCGGCGCCACGTTCTGCCTGGTTGACCGTCCGCATATACAACCCACGATAACCTCTCATCCTCCCGTCCGAAATCCTGAGCATGTCCATGACGCCCTGCGCCGCCAGTTTTCGAGGAATGGGGATGAGCCCCGCCTCGGGCATGCCCGGATTGCCCACAGGGCCGATTCCTTGCAGAACCAGAACGCTGTCTTTTGTCACTTCCAGATCAGGACTGTCGATCTGCGCGGCAAGGTCGGCGGAACCGGCGAACACGACGGCCGGGCCCGAGTGCGACAGCAGGCTGCGGTCTTTTGAAGCGCTGGCCTTCATCACCGCGCCGTGCGGGCCGAGGTTGCCCCTCAGGATGACGAGGGAGGAGGAAGGGAAGAGTGGGGCCGACGGCGGGTGGATGCAGTTGGCTGGGCTGTTGCGGGGGAGGGGGGTGAATTTGTTGGAAGCCAGGGCTTCGCCCAGCGTCTTGCCTGTCACTGTCAACGCACTGAGATCAAGCAGTGGCTTCAGTGTATGCAGCAGTGCCAGCATGCCCCCTGCGTTGTGGAAGTCCGTCATGTAGTTGTCGCCGCTGGGCTTGAGGTCCACGAGCAAAGGAGTACGGCGTCCGATTTCGTCGAAAGTAGAGAGATGATAGTGCCTGCAACGTCTGGATGGCGGTTTATAATGGCCATCAGGTGGACTATTGCGTTGGTAGAGCCTCCAATTGCTTGAAGCACTGTGATTGCGTTCAGGAATGACCCTCTGCTAAGCACTGTCTGCGGCTTCAGCTGCTTCTTTGCCAGGACGACAGCTTGAGCGCCCGTTTCCTCGGCGACTCGTAGACGCGCTGACGAGACGGCGGGTGCCGTTGCACCCTTGAACGGCATCATACCCAAAGCAGCAAGGATACACGCCATTGTGCTCGCTGTTCCCATGACTCCACACGTGCCAGACTGCGCGGTCGTTTGTTAGCCGCAAGATCGCACTTCACGACAGCGCAAAGCTTACTGTTGGTGCCAACTCCTCGTTGATCGCGGATATCTCTTCAATGTCGATTGTTCCTGCTCTGAATTTTGCCCAGTTGTTTCGACAGTCGGTACAGGCACCGATCCTGGTCCCTTTGTGGCTCCCGGGCATCATCGGTCCCGTCACCAGATGCACAACGGGCTTGTTTGCTGACAGGGCACCCATGAGCTGAGCCGGGACGGTCTTGTCGCATCCTAGGATTTGTGAGCTGAAATTTAAAACAGGTTCGCGTAGATGGATGCGGGCATACCTCCTATCAGGATCACTGAATCCACTGGCTGGGCACGGATCATCTCCTCGGTGTCCATGCTCATCAAGTTGCGAAGAAACATGCTGCTTGGCGAGGAGAACGACTCGTGCAGGCTGATGGTGGGAAAGTCGATTGCCAGCCCCCCATTGAGCTGGACGCCCCTCTTGACAGCATCTATCAGCTGTGGGATGTTGGCGTGGCAGGGATTGAAGCTGGAGTATGTGTTGACGATGCCGATGATCGGCCTGGACAGAGCGTCTTCGCTGTATCCCAAGGCTTTGATGAAGACTTTGCGAAGAAAAAGAGAAAAGTGAGCGTCGCCGTATGATGTCAAGCCCTGCCGCAGGCCGACGGTCGACTCCAGAGGCACAGCCAGGTCATAATCCGATGCCTGCTGATTGGACTCGTGGGGCTGAGGCTGGGCCATTGCTTCGATTTTGACGTGCATCCAAGTCAGAGATGCGGGGTCAAATGGCAATAAAAGGTGCTCGCAGATCGGGCCTTGTCCGAATGCGGGCGGCATTCGACCGTGGGATGGATTCAGTTCGGGCCGACCCCGTCCGCCTTCTCGGACTCCTCCCGCTCGAGTTTTCGGACTTACCCCGCCCACCTCGCACTCGTCCCGCCCGCCCTTATTCTCGGACTGGTACCGCCTATCACTACCAAGACTTTGCATCATATAAGTTATGTTGTTGCCAGACTGTGCCACCCTCAATAGCTTCCACAACCCGTTTTACATCGCCATCTCTCGACGCCGTCGCTATGCTCAGCCTCAAAGGCAAAGTCGCTCTCATCATCGGCCTCGGCCAGACCAGCACAGACGGGTGGGGAATCGGCGCAGCATGTGCGGTCCTGTTCGCGCGCCAGGGCGCCGTCATCTTTGGGGGAAACCGCAGCGTCGAATCGACCGCGAAAACCAGGCGGACGATCGAGGGCGAAGGCGGCACATGCGACATTGTCGCAACCGACGCCATGTCTGCCGAGTCGGTGCAAGCCCTCGTGGACGCGTGCATGGCGAAGCACGGGCGCATCGACATCTTCCTGGCCAACGTTGGGCGCTCGGAGCCTGGCTGTCCGGCCACCATGTCCGAGGAAACGTGGGACGCCCAGGTCGACATCAACCTGAAAAGCGTGTTTTTGGGCTGCCACTACGTCCTGCCGATCATGGAGAAGCAGGAGGCCGGTGGGTCGATTGTGTGCATCTCGAGCATAGCTGGCATGCGTTATATTGGAAAACCTCAGGTTGGCTATTCTGCCACCAAGGCTGCCATCTTGCAGTTTGTCAAGGCGACTGCTGTCATTTACGCCCAGAGGGGAGTCAGGCTGAATGCAGTTGTTCCTGGCTTGATGGATACGCCTTATACGAAGAGTCTTGCCAGCCGGTTTGCAAAAGAGGGTGGATACGATGAGTTCAAGAGGATGCGTGATGGTCAGGTTCCTGCAGGAGTTATGGGGGACGCATGGGATGTCGCCAATACTGCATTGTTTTTGGTTTCGGATGAGGCGAAGTATATAACTGGCCAGAAAATTGTGGTAGATGGAGGAATCTCGTCGTCTACCGGTCGTACTTGAGAAGTACTCCTAAATTCACTTCACCTTTTGTTGAACTGTCAAGTGGTGGCAGAATGAAGTACGATTCTTGGCATCAGTTGGTGAGGGGGGCAGGAGAGGTGCCCGACTTATCCTCAAACTCGGCGCTATACCTAATCTTGCAACTAACGTACACGTGATTTCCAACACACCCCCTTCGTGGAGTGGCGAATC